>LPNX010959723.1:0-17441 GCA_001517045.1 Pseudotsuga menziesii
GTAAAATATTTCAACCCATTTTTTTCGATTAAAAATCGAAACAATTCAATATAGTGATCCTTAAGGAATGATTCATCTTTCAAAGCCAATGTATCCAACACAAGAAAGTCAGTGTATAACATTGGTTGAAACTGACCAAAAGTGTTGACAAGAGGCTAGGACCCCCATAATGACAACCGAATTCAAAACTGTTCTCAATTTCCTGTATATCTGTCGATGCATCAATTATTCTATCAAGGACCACACAGGCTTGTGGAGAAAGGGACTCTATTTTTGTATTTCGAGATCCTTTTACATATTTACACCCTTCCATTGTCTTACAGAAGTTGGCAAATATGATATCAGTAATTCCATAATGCTGAAGAATATTGGATATTGTAAGAATCTTATCATTCAGATTCTTATCATGACTTTTGCAATATGTTACCATTTCCTCCAAAATTGTTCTTTTGGTTTTCAATTGTGAACAATAATCTTTCATTTTTATGGCATTGGTTGGATGGTTCACTGGAATAGAAAACCAGACAGTTCCATCCAATAGTTTATCTGCTACAGAACACATTTCTTCAGCGGCTAGTCCCTGAAGGGGACGGAAAGAACTTGATACCAAACTGTTCGGACTATTTGTCTTATAGTTTGGATCCTTAGGTTGGTTTGGATAACACATTAATGTCCCTAGTTTGTAACAATTAAAAACAACTTCCCATTTATCCCAAGTAGTATCATCAAGATATAACAAGACTTTTTTTTCAGCAAAGTTTGTTAGTGGACAATCGAAGAAAGAGCACAACATTTCATCATCAACCTATTAAAAAATAACAAATATAAATTATAAGAATGTGATATCAAAAATAAAATAGCCATGAATTTAGTTATAACAATATAAACTAAGTGCAAAAAAAAAAATTTGCATACCTTGTCTTCAGCCGTCTTAGAATTCCCACATTTTTGTTTCTTTAATTTATTTGTGGCAATTAGGAATTGTCTTGCAGATCGCACAGAATAAATGAATGGAGTTTTGAAGAACACTGTGTTTGCAGAATTTAACTGGCAACAAATACGAATCACCACACTGGGAGCAACTAATGGATGTAAGAATCGAGCATTATGTTCTTTGTACTTCTATTTTGCTCCCCAGATAGACTGAATTTAGGATTTGATAATATTTCTTTTGCTGCTTGAATGGTGTGTTGCCCATCAACTATCCAAAAATTGATGTTCTTGGCATTTATATCCATTTCATTCATGATTTTCACAGGGTTTCCAATCGGATCAGACTCTTTTGTGTCAAATGGAATCAGAAGAGCATCAGGCAATGATGCTTGAAATTTCTGTAGGAATGATTTTACTAATACTCGAACATTTAAATCATCCCGTGATCTCAATTTATATAACTTGGGTGCTTCTACACATATTCGAACATCCACCTTCATGGTAAAAGAGATTGAAAATAAATAACTGTCCTTAAAATTTTCATGGATTTCATCGCATTGGTCAGCAAGCTTCTCTATCTGAGAGTCTTCTTTTTGGGATTTTGCAAACTCTGTAGTAGGCATGAACTCACTTTCTTTAATGCTCTGTTCTAGCTCAGCTAAATATACCCTTCTCAAAGCAAGCAATTGAGCCTCGAGTTTATCATCTGGTATTTTATCAAGTAGTTTACCTCTTTGTTGCAAATAAAGAAACACGGATGATGTTTTCTTACATCTCACATAGCGATATTTCATAACGTTGGTAATACGTTGTACAAGATCATCACAACTCTTTAGACCAGATTCATTGAAGCTCTCAAAACTGTCCAACTTAAACTGTGACTTTTTTATTGACTCTGGAAATTCTGTATTAGTATCAATCAAATCTTGTCTAAATTTTGTGTAATCAACTTGGCAAGAAAATAATTTCACTTCATTTTCTTCAATTACCTCCATTTGAAAATCGATCTGACTATGATTGAGAGCATAGCAACTAACAATTATCCCTAGCCTTTGTATATCATTTCCATCCATGGATCCAAATAGATACATATCTGGAAACATATTTATGGGACTTTCAATCTCAACATACCAATCTTCGACATACTCATATGCAGCAGATGTTTTGAACTTTTTAATCATTTCAAAATTAGAACCCATTGTTGAATTTATAATCTGAGTTGAATGACGCTTTTGTTTTTTGAATGCTGCTTGTGGCATTTTACTTGCTTTGGAGACGACAGCTTCTAAAAACAATAATAAGCAATTATTACTATAAATAAAATGAAATCAAAATCACAAATATTACCATATAGTCTTCTAGTCTAACCATTTAGAAATGAGAGAATAATCTTTAAAACCACCATACCACATGGGGGAGACGTCGTTTGTGTGTCACTTGCAATTCGTTTTTTATTCGAATTATTCCTTGGAATTGTCATTGCACCAGAGTCCATAGCTTCTAAAAACAATAATAAATAGTCGACTATAAGTTTAAATTGTTTTAAAAATACATGAAATAATGAGCATTATCAAACAATATTCTATTACATGTCTTTTATTCACATGCACAAGAATAATAAGGGTCATGTGTTATGGAAACATATTAAATACTTAAAGATAAATAAAAATCCATTGCATCTAGCACAAGTAGAGACTCATTAAAAAGAAAAGTTTTCCTTCTCAAAATTGCTAGAAGGAAATGCTTATGGTAGAAAGAAAGCTAGCAGTCGCTAGCTTTCCTTGATCTTTTGCCATGTGCTTATTTAAAAATAGAGCACATGGCACAAGCTCAAGGTATAAGCTAGCATTTATTCAAAACAGAGCACAGGGCACAAGCTCAAGCTATAAGCTAGCAACCACCAATCACCATGGACAGGATTTTTCTATTGGAAAGCTAGCGACTGCTAGCTTTCTTTCTAGCATAGGTATGTGTTATTATCCTATAAGTAAATGCTTATGCTAGGAGGAAAGCTAGCAGTCGCTAGCTTTCCTTGATCTTGTGCCATGTGCTTATTTGAAAATAGAGTACATGGCACAAGTTCAAGGATTTCCTTGATCTTGTGCCATGTGCTTATTTGAAAATAAAGTACATGGCACAAGTTCAAGGTATAAGCTAGCAACCACCAACCACCATGCCTAGGGTTTTTCTATTGGAAAGCTAGCGACTGCTAGCTTTTCTTCTACCATAAGCATGTGTGACACGCCAGAAAAAAATGTTTATTCTAGAATGAAAGGTAGCATTCGTTCAAAATAGAGTACATGGCACAAGCTCAAGGTATAAGCTAGCAACCACCAATCACTATGGACATGGTTTTTCTATTGGAAAGCTAGCGACTATTAGCTTTCCTTCTAGCATAAGCATATGTGTTTATGCTAGAAGGAAATTCTTATGCTAGAAGGAAAGCTAGCAGTCGCTAGCTTTCCTTGATATTTTGCCATGTGCTTATTTCAAAATAGAGCACATGGCACAAGCTCAAGGTATAAGCTAGCAACCACCAATCACAATGGACATGATTTTTCTATTGCAAAGCTAGCGACAACTAGCTTTCCTTCTAGCATAAATATGTGTTATTATCATAGAAGGAAATGCTTATGCTAGAAGGAAAGCTAGCAGTTCGCTAACTTTCCTTGATCTTGTACCATGTGCTTATTTGAAAATAGAATACATGGCACAAGCTCAAGGTATAAACTAGCAACCACCAATCACCATGTCTAGGGTTTTCTATTGGAAAGCTAGCGACTGCTAGCTTTCATTCTCACATAAGCATGTGGGTTATGCTAGAAGGAGATGCTTATGCTAGAAGGGAAGCTAGCATTCGTTCAAAATAGAGCACATGGCACAAATTCAAGGTATAAGCGAGCAACCACCAATCACCATGTAAAGCTAGCGACTGCTAGCTTTCCTTCTAACATAAACACGTGTGTTATGCTATAAGGAAATACTTATGGTAGAAGGAAAACTAGCATTCGTTCAAAATAGAGCACATGGCACAAGCTCAAGGTATAAGCCAACAACCACCAATCACCATGGACAAGGTTTTTCTATTGGAAAGCTAGCGACTGTTAGCTTTCCTTCTAACATAAGCATGTGTGTTTATGCTATAAAGAAATGATTATGCTAGAAGGAAAGCTAGCAGTTTCTAGTTTTTCTTGATATTTTTTCATGTTCCTATTTCAAAATAGATCACATGACATAAGCTCAAGGTATAAGCTAGCAACCACCAATCACCATGGACATGATTTTTCTATTGGAAAGCTAGCGACTGCTAGCTTTCATTCTAACATAAGTATGTGTTATTATCTTATAAGGAAATTCTTATGCTAGAAGGAAAACTAGCAGTCGCTAGCTTTCATTGATCTTGTGCCATGTGCTTATTTGAAAATAGAGTACATGATACAAGTTCAAAGTATAAGCTAGCAACCACCAATCACCAAGCCCAGTGTTTTTCTATTGGAAAGCTAGCGACTGCTAGCTTTCTTTCTAACATAAGCATGTGTGTCATGCTAAAAGGAAATGCATTTGCTAGAAGGAAAGGTAGCATTCGTTAAAAATAGAGTACATGGCACAAGCTCAAGGTATAAGCTAACAACCGCCAATCACCATGGACAGGGTTTTTGTATTGAAAAGCTAATGACTGTTAGTTTTCCTTCTAGTATAAGCATGTGTGTTTATTTTAGAAAGAAATGCTTATGCTAGAAGGAAAGCTAGCAGTCACTAGCTTTACTGCTAGCTTTCCTTTATCTTTTGCCATGTGCTTATTTCAAAATAGAGCACATGGCACAAGCTCAAGGTATAAGCTAGCAACCACCAATCACCATGGACATGATTTTTCTATTGGAAAGCTAGCGACTGCTAGCTTTCCTTCTAACATAAGCATGTGTGTTATGCTAGAAGGAAAGCTAGCATTCGTTCAAAATAGAGCACATGGAACAAGCTCAAGGTATAAGCTAGTAACCACTTATCACCATGGACAGGATTTTTCAATTGGAAAGCTAGCGACTGCTAGCTTTCCTTCTAACATAAGCATGTGTGTTATGCTAGAAGGAAAGCTAGCATTCGTTCAAAATAGAGCACATGGAACAAGCTCAAGGTATAAGCTAGTAACCACTTATCACCATGGACAGGATTTTTCAATTGGAAAGCTAACGACTGCTAGCTTTCTTTCTAGCATAGGTATGTGTTATTATCCTATAAATAAATGCTTATGCTAGAAGGAAAGCTAGCAGTCGCTAGCTTTCCTTGATCTTGTGCCATGTGCTTATTTGAAAATAGAGTACATGGCACAAGTTCAAGGTATAAGCCAGCAACCACCAATCACCATGCCTAGGGTTTTTCTATTGGAAAGCTAGCGACTGCTAGCTTTCCTTCTACCATAAGCATGTGTGACATGCTAGAAAAAAATGTTTATGCTATAATGAAAGGTAGCATTCGTTTAAAATAGAGTACATGGCACAAGCTCAAGTTATAATCTAGCAACCACCAATCACCATGGACAGGGTTTTTCTATTGGAAAGCTAGCGACTGCTAGCTTTCCTTCTAGCATAAGCATGTGTGTTTATGCTAGAAGGAAAGCTACCAGTCGCTAGCTTTCCTTGATCTTTTGCCATGTGCTTATTTCGAAATAGAGCACATGGCACAAGCTCAAGGTATAAGCTAACAACCATCAATCACAATGGACATGATTTTTCTATTGGAAATCTAGCGACGACTAGCTTTCCTTCTAGCATAAGTATGTGTTATTATCCTAGAAGGAAATGCTTATGTTACAAGGAAAGCTAGAAGGAAAGCTAGTTTTCCTTGATCTTGTACCATGTGCTTATTTGAAAATAGAATACATGGCACAAGCTCAAGATATAAACTAGCAACCACCAATCACCATGTCCAGGGTTTTCTATTGGAAAGCTAGCGACTGCTAGTTTTCATTCTAACATAAGCATGTGGGTTATGTTAGAAGAAAATGCTTATGGTAGAAGGGAAGCTAGCATTCGTTCAAAATAGAGCACATGGCACAAATTCAAGGTATAAGCAAGCAACCACCAATCACCATGTAAAGCTAGCGACTGCTAGCTTTCCTTCTAACATAAATATGTGTGTTATGCTATAAGAAAATACTTATACTAGAAGGAAAGCTAGCATTCGTTCAAAATAGAGCACATGGCACAAGCTCAAGGTATAAGCTAACAACCACTAATCACCATGGACAAGGTTTTTCTATTGGAAAGCTAGCGACTGTTAGCTTTCCTTCTAGCATAAGCATGTGTGTTTATGCTAAAAGAAAATGATTATGCTAGAAGAAAAGCTAACAGTTGTTATCTTTCCTTGATATTTTGCCATGTGCTTATTTCAAAATAGATCACATGACACAAGCTCAAGGTATAAGCTAGCAACCACAAATCACCATGGACATGATTTTTCTATTGGAAAGCTAGCGACTGCTAGCTTTCATTCTAACATAAGTATGTGTTATTATCTTAGAAGAAAATTCTTATGCTAGAAGGAAAGCTAGCAGTTGCTAGCTTTTCTTGATCTTGTGCCATGTGCTTATTTAAAAATAAAGTACATGGCACAAGCTCAAGGTATAAGCTAGCAACCACCAATCACCATGCTCAGGGTTTTTATTTTGGAAAGCTAGCGACTGATAGCTTTTCTTCTAACATAAGCATGTGTGTTATGCTAGAAGAAAATGCTTATGCTAGAAGGAGAGCTAGCATTCGTTCAAAATAGAGCACATGGAAAAATAGAGCCCATTGTATTTCATGTAGGCTCGAAATGGAAAATCATGGGTTAAAAGAAAAGACATGTGAGTTTTCACTATACTTATGGAGAAATATATGATTAATATCATGTGAATCATTTAGAGAAGACTTGTGCCGAGTTCATTAATATGTTTGGGGTGTTCACGAACCCTCTTTCTTAAACAAAGGAGACAAATAATCAAGAGGAGGATGAGAATGAGATGAAGAGAAAAAAAGATTGACGAGTAGTGAATCTCCAATGGGATGTACTTCCATGGATTTTTCAATATAAGTACTTGATATTGAATCACTCATAATATTTGAAATTGTAAAAAATAAAATTTAAAATTTAAAAACCTTTGTTGTTAGAAATTCTTATCAACTTCTACAAGACGACCTTCCAAATGATTATAAGGATGTGGGGACTTGATAAACATGCAATTATGTTTGTCCTAAGTTTCACCATTTAAAATCAAAACAAAAAAACAACTTCAAGTGCATGTTTACCTAGCTTTTCAAAACTGCACATATTGTGTGGGTAAAGAAATCTACTACGAATTTTTATTGTTCCCACTCTAATGTATCGTGGTTAATGGACTATGAACAAGACAAATCACAAGCTACAAATAAGTGTAAAAGGTGCAACAAATGAGTGATATGTTCAAAGTCAGTTTAGTGAAAGAGTCACAAAATGTAGATTATGTTTAATTATGAGTTTGGTAGGTTGAATATATAAATATAAAAAAAGTGTATGGTTTTCCGCGGATATGTAACTGGGCCTTCCAAAAGCACAATTGATGGTGACAATGGAGTTTACACACCAATTGACTAGTGAAGGTAAGAAAGAGGCAGTTCTACTAGCGATGGGGCAAATGTTCCAATCTAGAAGACTTGGCAACACCTCCCAACGGCAATAGCTGACTTCAGGAGTCAATTACACCCAAAAGTGCTCCTTGGTGATTTCCTAACTTTGGCCACTAAGATACCTTGCGTCAAGTGTGGATCAGTGGTTCGGCCTGTACGGTATAGTTTCGTCTCCCTACAACGAGTTGAGTGACTCGTAGGGGAGAGCAGGGAAACTATACCTCGGCTTTAACCTCCTTGGGCACGGCGCACTTCTGATCCGGGTTTTCTTTTAACACTTGCTTATAGTAGGATTTATAAAGCACCCTATAAGTCAACAATGCTATGTTTCAAAATATACCTAATGAAAATAGATTGGAGAGCATTAATGGATGCCTAGCCCAATCAATCCTACCTAACTAATTTATGTTTTGTGACCTCATGTGAAGCTTGGAGGCTACACCAAGAATATAATTTTTGAGATAATTTCTATTGCTAATAACAAGTAAATTATACAAAGACACTACCTCTAGTTTTCTATTGCTAATAACAATTAAATGTTACATATAGATTACCTCTATTGCGAAAATAGACATAAACATAGTAAAATATACATAAAGAAGACCTCCTTCATTATAGCTTTTATACCAAATTAAGTTTATTGGTTTACTTAAAGACCTATGAACAAAAAAATAAATAAATTGAACCCATATAAATGATAGACTATAAATCATCATATATTTTTTTTGAACAGAAACTAAAAAAGAGTATATTATAAAGGGGTTGTGCACAACCATTCAGTACATAGCAAAAAGAGAGGAAGGATAGTCCTGCAGAGCAGAGATAGAGTATTATAGACTAAGCCTGCAAAGGGTCCAAAAAACTATATACAGAGTTCTTCCATGATGACTAACAGAACGGGCAGTAAATTATACAAAGACACTACCTCTAGTTTTCTATTGCTAATAACAATTAAATGTTACATATAGATTACCTCTAATGCGAAAATAGACATAAACATAGTAAAATATACATAAAGAAGACCTCTTTCATTATAGCTTTTATACCAAATTAAGTTTATTGGTTTACTTAAAGACCTGTGAACAAAAAAATAAATAAATTGAACCCATATAAATGATCCGGGTTTTCTTTTAACACTTGCTTATAGCAGGATTTATAAAGCACCCTATAAGTCAACAATGCTATGTTTCAAAATATACCTAATGAAAGTAGATTGGAGGGCATTAATGGATGCCTAGCCCAATCAATCCTACCTAACTAATTTATGTTTTGTGACCTCATGTGAAGCTTGGAGTCTACACCAAGAATATAATTTTTGAGATAATTTCTATTGCTAATAACAAGTAAATTATACAAAGACACTACCTCTAGTTTTCTATTGCTAATAACAATTAAATGTTACATATAGATTACCTCTAATGCGAAAATAGACATAAACATAGTAAAATATACATAAAGAAGACCTCTTTCATTATAGCTTTTATACCAAATTAAGTTTATTGGTTTACTTAAAGACCTGTGAACAAAAAAATAAATAAATTGAACCCATATAAATGATCCGGGTTTTCTTTTAACACTTGCTTATAGCAGGATTTATAAAGCACCCTATAAGTCAACAATGCTATGTTTCAAAATATACCTAATGAAAGTAGATTGGAGGGCATTAATGGATGCCTAGCCCAATCAATCCTACCTAACTAATTTATGTTTTGTGACCTCATGTGAAGCTTGGAGTCTACACCAAGAATATAATTTTTGAGATAATTTCTATTGCTAATAACAAGTAAATTATACAAAGACACTACCTCTAGTTTTCTATTGCTAATAACAATTAAATGTTACATATAGATTACCTCTAATGCGAAAATAGACATAAACATAGTAAAATATACATAAAGAAGACCTCTTTCATTATAGCTTTTATACCAAATTAAGTTTATTGGTTTACTTAAAGACCTGTGAACAAAAAAATAAATAAATTGAACCCATATAAATGATCCGGGTTTTCTTTTAACACTTGCTTATAGCAGGATTTATAAAGCACCCTATAAGTCAACAATGCTATGTTTCAAAATATACCTAATGAAAGTAGATTGGAGGGCATTAATGGATGCCTAGCCCAATCAATCCTACCTAACTAATTTATGTTTTGTGACCTCATGTGAAGCTTGGAGTCTACACCAAGAATATAATTTTTGAGATAATTTCTATTGCTAATAACAAGTAAATTATACAAAGACACTACCTCTAGTTTTCTATTGCTAATAACAATTAAATGTTACATATAGATTACCTCTAATGCGAAAATAGACATAAACATAGTAAAATATACATAAAGAAGACCTCCTTCATTATAGCTTTTATACCAAATTAAGTTTATTCGTTTACTTAAAGACCTGTGAACAAAAAAATAAATAAATTGAACCCATATAAATCATAGACTATAAATCATCATATATTTTTTTTGAACAGAAACTAAAAAGGAGTATATTATAAAGGGGTTGTGCACAGCCATTCAGTACATAGTAAAAAGAGAGGAAGGATAGTCCTGCAGAGCAGAGATAGAGCATTGTAGACTAAGCCTGCAAAGGGTCCAAAAAACTATATACAGAGTTCTTCCATGATGACTAACTAGAAAGAAATGCTTATGCTAGAAAGAAAGCTAGCAGTCACTAGCTTTCCTTGATCTTTTGCCATGTGCTTATTTCAAAATAGAGCACATGGCACAAGCTCAAGGTATAAGCTAGCAACCACCAATCACCATGGACAGGATTTTTCTATTGGAAAGCTAGCGAGTGCTAGATTTATTTCTAGCATAGTATGTGTTATTACCCTATAAGTAAATGCTTATGCTAGAAAGAAAGCTAGCAGCTGCTAGCTTTCCTTGATCTTGTGCCATGTGCTTATTTGAAAATAGAGTACATGGCACAAGTTCAAGGTATAAGCTAGCAACCACCAATCACTATGCCTAGGGTTTTTCTATTGGAAAGCCATCGACTGCTAGCTTTCCTTCTACCATAAGCATGTGTGACATGCTAGAAAAAAATGTTTATGCTAGAATGAAAGGTAGCATTCGTTCAAAATAGACCCGGAATCTTCTGTCATGGCCGACAGACTCTAGACACAAGTACACTGTGGAGCATAACTGGCCCACGTTAGTTTATTCCCTATACTATTACACTGTGGAGTTGTTTCCAACCCACAGCGGGTGATATGTTGGCAACCATGTTGGCCAACTCAGCCTTCAGAGGGGCCCACCGCTGCTTTCGCTCAATCGTATGGATCACGTCTTTGCAGTCATTCTTCTTCAAAATTGTCTGAGTCATATGCATGATGACCAAACAATACATCTTTGTCCACGTGTTCATATGGCACAGGAGAAGGAGGCAGATATAGGAACTGAGAGAAACATCTTTCAATATCGGAGCCTTTAAACAAAGGATTTGGCTCGCATAGGAATTCACCTCTGAAATGTGATTCTACTTTATAGTCCAGTGGAATCTCTCTGGTTGTAACTCTGGACTCTATGTGTTCTCCAGCAATAGATCTTCGGATAAATTTTTGCTGGGCATAAATTCTGTGCTCAAGTGGTTGATAGGTTCCACCTTCGTGGATCAGTTTAAACTTAAACCACTAGAATTTCTGATGAGCAACTTCAAGATCGGCTTTAAGGTGCAAAATGAAATTTGCACGCCGATTCTCCCAATCTGTTCTTGGACAGAAGGTATCCAAGAAGACATCTGTCCATCCAGACCATGTCTGATTATATTCAAGGTCGGATGGATCTGCACAGATGATGATACTGCCTCTTTCTCTGCAGTATTGGAGGATGAGGTTGTATGATGTCCATGTGAGATGGCCATCACACAGATCAACATATTTTTCTCCATTTTTATCCTCACGTAACGATAATTCTTTGCATTCTGAAATCTTCTGGTATGCATTACTGAAGCTTTGGAATGCATCTTTTTCCCATCGCTCAAGGATCTGCAACTTTGGAATGCATCTTTTTCCCATCGCTCAAGGATCTGCAACTTGCATGGCGATGTCTGGATGTTCTTTATCAAGGTGAGCTACAGAAATCTTTTTGCTTCATCTGAGGAAGCATATTCCAAATATTAGATGCGAACCTCTTTGGGGAAGGTATTGTCCCAAGGCAGGAAGAACAATCCTTCTTTCTGGATTAGCTCTTCTGGTGTCTTCAGTTGACGAGCTATCCATTCTTCTGCTGCAACTACTTCTGCAGTAGTTGGAGGGCTGTTTCGGCCATAAAGTATTTCAAAGACTTCTTTTCGCATCTGGGCCTCTGTCATTGGAGCTTTTCCCTTGGCAAGATCCCTGGGAGGATTTGGATCATTGTTATCTGCTCCAGAGCTGCTATTACCAGCAGAAAACATCTTCAATTCCTTCGGCTACTTTTGCGCTGATTCCCTGGTTAACATGTCAGCCAAACAATTCAAATAGCCTGGCTTATAAACAATTTCATAATCAAAAGAACTTAACCAAGTAAATTAAAAATCCATTGCATCTAGCACAAGTAGAAACTCATTAAAAAAAAAAGTTTTCCTTCTCAAAAATGCTAGAAGGAAATGCTTATGCTAGAAAGAAAGCTAGCAGTCGCTAGCTTTCCTTGGTGTTTTTCCATGTGCTTATTTCAAAATAGAGCACATGGCATAAGCTCAAGGTATAAGCTAGCAACCACCAATCACCATGGACAGGATTTTTCTATTGGAAAGCTAGCGACTGCTAGCTTTCTTTCTAGCATAGTATGTGTTATTATCCTATAAGTAAATGCTTATGCTAGAAGAAAACCTAGTAGCCACTAGATTTTCTTGATCTTGTGCCATGTGCTTATTTGAAAATAGAGTACATGGCACAAGTTCAAGGTATAAGCTAGTAACCACCAATCACCATGCCTAGGGTTTTTCTATTGGAAAGCTAGCGACTGCTAGCTTTCCTTCTACCATAAACATGTGTGACATGCCAGAAAAAAATGTTTTTGTTAGAATGAAAGGTAGCATTCATTCAAAATAGAGTACATGGCACAAGCTCAAGGTATAAGCTAGCAACCACCAATCACCATGGACATGATTTTTCTATTGGAAAGCTAGCGACTATTAGCTTTCCTTCTAGCATAAGCATGTGTGTTTATGCTAGAAGAAAATCCTTATGGTAGAAGGAAAGCTAGCAGTCGCTAGCTTTCCTTGATCTTTTGCCATGTGCTTATTTCTAAATAGAGCACATGGCACAAGCTCAAGGTATAAGCTAGCAACCACCAATCACAATGGACATGATTTTTCTATTGCAAAGCTAGTGACGACTAGCTTTCCTTCTAGCATAAGTATGTGTTATTATCCTAGAAGGAAATGCTTATGTTAGAAGGAAAACTAGCAGTCGCTAGCTTTCCTCGATCTTGTACCATGTGCTTATTTGAAAATAGAATACATGGCACAAGCTCAAGGTATAAATTAGCAACCACCAATCACCATGTCCAGGGTTTTCTATTGGAAAGCTAGCGACTGCTAGCTTTCATTCTAACATAAGCATGTGGGTTATGCTAGAAGGAAATGCTTATGCTAAAAGGGAAGCTAGCATTCATTCAAAATAGAGCACATGGCACAAGCTCAAGGTATAAGCTAGCAACCACCAATCACAATGGACATGATTTTTCTATTGGAAAGCTAGTGATGACTAGCTTTCCCTCTAGCATAAGTGTGTGTTATTATCCTAGAAGGAAATGCTTATGTTAGAAGGAAAGCCAGCAGTCGCTAGCTTTCCTCGATCTTGTACCATGTGCTTATTTGAAAATAGAATACATGGCACAAGCTCAAGGTATAAACTAGCAACCACCAATCACCATGTCCAGGGTTTTCTATTGTAAAGCTAGCGACTGCTAGTTTTCATTCTAACATAAGCATGTGGGTTATGCTAGAAGGAAATGCTTATGCTACAAGGGAAGGTAGCATTCGTTCAAAATAGAGCACATGGCACAAATTCAAGGTATAAGCGAGCAACCACCAATCACCATGTAAAGCTAACAACTGCTAGCTTTCCTTCTAACATAAACGCGTGTGTTATGCTATAAGAAAATACTTATGCTAGAAGGAAAACTAGCATTTGTTCAAAATAGAGCACGTGGCACAAGCTCAAGGTATAAGCTAACAACCACCAATCACCATGGACAGGGTTTTTCTATTGGAAAGCTAGCGCCTGTTACCTTTCCTTCTAGCATAAGCATGTGTGTTTATGCTAGAAGGAAATGATTATGCTAGAAGGAAAGCTAGCAGTTGGTAGCTTTCCTTGATATTTTTCCATGTGCTTATTTTAAAATAGATCACATGACACAAGCTCAAGGTATAAGCTAGCAACCACCAATCACCATGGACAGAGTTTTTCTTTTGGAAAGCCAGTGACTGTTAGCTTTCTTTATAGCATAAGCATGTGTGTTTATGCTAGAAGGAAATGCTTATGTTATAAGAAAAGCTAGTAGTCACTAGATTTTCTTGATCTTTTGCCATGTGCTTATTTCAAAATAGAGCACATGGCACAAGCTCAAGGTATAAGCTAGCAACCACCAATTACAATGGACATGATTTTTCTATTGGAAAGCTAGTGACGACTATCTTTTCTTCTAGCATAAGTATGTGTTATTATCCTAGAAGGAAATGCTTATGTTAGAAGGAAAGGAAAGCTAGCAGTCGCTAGATTTCCTTGATCTTGTACCATGTGCTTATTTGAAAATATAATACATGGCACAAGCTCAAGGTATAAACTAGCAACCACCAATCACCATGTCCAGGGTTTTCTATTGGAAAGCTAGCAGTTGCTAGCTTTCATTTTAACATAAGCATGTGGGTTATGCTAGAAGGGAAGCTAGCATTCGTTCAAAATAGAGCACATGGCACAAGCTCAAGGTATAAGCTAACAACCACCAATCACCATGGACAGGGTTTTTCTATTGGAAAGCTAACGACTGTTAGCTTTCTTTCTAGCATAAGCATGTGTGTTTATGCTAGAAGGAAAGCTAGCAGTTGCTAGCTTTCCTTGATATTTTCCATGTGCTTATTTCAAAATAGATCATATGACACAAGCTCAATATATAAGCTAACAACGACCAATCACCATGGACAGGGTTTTTCTATTGGAAAGCTAGCGACTGTTAACTTTTCTTCTAGCATAAGCATGTGTGTTTATGCTAGAAGGAAAGCTAGTAGTCACTAGCTTTCCTTGATCTTTTGCCATGTGCTTATTTCAAAATAGAGCACATGGCACAAGCTCAAGGTATAAGCTAGCAACCACCAATCACAATGGACATGATTTTTCTATTGAAAATCTAGCGACGACTAGCTTTCCTTCTAGCATAAGTATGTGTTATTATTCTAGAAGGAAATGCTTATGTTAGAAGGAAAGGAAAGCTAGCAGTCGCTAGATTTCCTTAATCTTGTACCATGTGCTTATTTGAAAATAGAATACATGGCACAAGCTCAAGGTATAAACTAGCAACCAGCAATCACCATGTCCAGGGTTTTCTATTGGAAAGCTAGCGACTGCTAGCTTTCATTTTAACATAAGCATGTGGGTTATGCTAGAAGAAAATGCTTATGCTAGCGACTGCTAGCTTTCCTTCTAACATAAACACATGTGTCATGCTATAAGGAAATACTTATGCTAGAAAGAAAGCTAGCATTCGTTCAAAATAGAGCACATGGCACAAGCTCAAAGTATAATCTAGCAACCACCAATCACCATGGACAGAGTTTTTCTATTGGAAAGCTAGCGACTGTTAGCTTTCCTTCTAGCATAAGCATGTGTGTTTATGCTAGAAGAAAATGATTATGTTAGAAGGAAAGCTAGTAGTTGCTAGCTAGCTTTCCTTGATATTTTTCCATGTGCTTATTTCAAAATAGATCACATGACACAAGCTTAAGGTATAAGATAGCAACCACCAATCACCGTGGACATGATTTTTCTATTGGAAAGCTAGCGACTGCTAGCTTTCATTCTAACATAAGTATGTGTTATTATCCTAGAAGGAAATTCTTATGCTAGAAGGAAAGCTAGCAGTCACTAGCTTTCCTTGATCTTGTACCATGTGCTTATTTGAAAATAGAGTACATGACACAAGTTCAAGGGTCATGTATAATAAGTGTCATGTGTTATGCTAGAATGAAATGCTTATGCTAAAAGGAGAGCTAGAATTCGTTCAAAATAGAGCACATGGCACAAGCTGAAGGTATAAGCTAGCAACCATCAATCACCATGGACAGGGTTTTTCTAATTGAAAGCTAGCGACTGTTAGCTTTTCTTCTAGTATAAGCATGTGTGTTTATTTTAGAAGGAAATGCTTATGCTAGAAGGAAAGCTAGCAGTCGCTAACTTTCCTTGATCTTTTGCCATGTGCTTATTTCAAAATAGAGCAAATGGCACAAGCTCATGGTATAAGCTAGCAACCACCAATCACTATGGACATGATTTTTCTATTGAAAAGCTAACGACTGCTAGCTTTCCTTCTAGCATAAGTATGTGTTCTTATCCTAGAAGAAAATGCTTATGCTAGAAGGAAAGCTATCAGTCACTAGCTTTCCTTGGTCTTGTGCCATGTGCTTATTTGAAAATAGAGTGCATGGCACAAGCTCAAGGTATAAGCTAGCAACCACCAATCACCATGCCCAAGGTTTTTCTATTGGAAAGCTAGCGACTGCTAGCTTTCTTTCTAACATAAGCATCTGTGTTATGCTAGAAGGAAAGCTAGCATTCGTTCAAAATAGAGCACATGGCACAAGCTCAAGGTATGAGCTGGCAACCACCAATCACCATGGACAAGGTTTTTTATTGGAAAGCTAGCGACTGTTAGCTTTCCTTCTAGCATAAACATGGGTGTAAAAGGAAATGCTTATGCTAGAAGGAAAGCTAGCAGTCGTTAGCTTTCCTTGATCTTTTGCCATGTGCTTATTTCAAAATACATCACATGGAACAAGCTCAAGGTACAAGCTAACAAACACCAATCACCATGGACATGATTTTTCTATTGGAAAGCTAGCGACTGCTAGTTTTTCTTGTAGCATAAGTACGTGTTCTTATCCTAGAAGGAAATATTTATGCTAGAAGAAAATCTAGCAGTCGGTAGCTTTCTTTGATCTTGTGACGTGTGTTTTCCTTGATCTTGTGACAAAATCTGTCTCAGGTACTGTCGGCTTCCACGACAGTCACCTATAAGGAATGACATCCTAAGTTTGTCACTAAGTACCTTCGTCAAGTGGAGAAAGAGCAGTTATCCCTCGAACAGTATTGGGTCGTCTCCTTTTCAACAAGTGGTGGTGGGCGCACTTGAGAGAACATACACCCGCAACCTTGGGTTTGACCTCCTATGGCACGGCGCCGCTCTTTCACTTGCCCCGTGTGGCTATACACGACCACTTGATTTAGAAGGATTTTTATAGCACCCTAAGGACAACAACTATGTTTTTGGATGCCTCGCCCCAAAATCCTACCTAAACTACAAGATTTTTTTGTGCCCTCCTATGGAGGTATTAAGTGAGTAGATTTAAGCTATTTTTGAACTTAGTGAGTGGCGAGAGAGTTTCTTATGTGTGTGTGTGTGCATCAAAGAAAGTGACGGTTTTGAGCGCACATGAGATATTGCATATAAATGAAAAGGCGTTTCTTTTAAAATGAAAATAATGCAACTCAACCTAATAGAAAAACAACTAAATAAACCATATAAACCATGTAAAAAAAACTAAATAAAATAAATTGTAAAAATTAAAAAAAAATCTATAAACAAAATTGTAAAAGTAAAAAAAAATCTATAAACTTACCAAGATTTTCAACCTCTTTTTAATCCAGTCTTCTTCTTTACTTTTTGTT
>LPNX010959739.1:1837-87415 GCA_001517045.1 Pseudotsuga menziesii
TCGTTTTTGCAGCAGCGATTTCCTCTAAGTTTTAATGCTTTTGTGGGTGATTACATAAATAATTCTGATTCTACAAATTTTCAGTCTTACAGTCCTTCCACATATTTATTTTCTGAAAATACAATTAAAGAGAAATCAGCCCTTGGATTAGAATTGGAAAAAACATATGAGCATGAAGATGATCAGCATAGTGATGTGAAAGAAGAGGGTTATACTCTTGATGTTTTTTCTGATGATTGCGGTCAGCTTGTTAAAAATTATGTTAGTGATGGTTTTAAAGAAAATTTTAGTTTACTCATATATAATGAAAAGGAAGAGCAATCATGCGATCAATCTCAGTATGTGAAAGAACCAATAGTGTACAATAAAGCAAGGGATCATAAAGAAGGAGATGAGAACTCTAAATGGGATGTTTCTTTAAATATTTCCAAGTCAAAAATGTTTTGTCAAGAAGACATCCTTCTGCTTAATATTGTTGAAGAACAAAATGATATTCCTCTTGAAGTGCTTGAGAAGAATGGAGTTGTAAATGTAGAAATATTAAATGAAGTTGTTGATATATCATTGAAAAATAATCATGATAATTCCTTTCAAAACTCTTTTAAAGATCGGTTTCAGAGTATGCAAGAAGAGTTATTTTTGGACAGCCTTGTCATGACAAACAAGTGATTGAGTATTTTGAAATTTTTCATGCTTTTTATGATCCAATAGCAGAGTACATGGATAAATTTGTCAGATGGAGTAGTTGGTTATATGTTTGCAGCAAAGGACAAATTTTTCATCATCACATATTGCTATTTTGTTCTTATGTTCTACTTTCGATCAAGTGTGAGGAAGAAATGGAGTTATTGGATAAATTGCTTGATTGGCTTCATTGGAAGTCAGATTTTGCTTGATTGGCTTCATTAGAAGTCAGATTTTGCTTGATTGGGAATATGTGCTTAGTTAAGTAGGATAGGTAGGCATGAATAAGCTCAACATGGTGAGCATTTCTTTCGGCAGTTTTTAGTTTGGTTTCAGTTGCAAGTGTAATTCAGTTACAGGTTATAGGTTGACAGAGTGGGATTTGTTTGCAAAATGGTGTCAATGGATGGTTCAGTTCAATACAGGTTGAGGATTTCAGAGAAAAATTAAGAGAAACCCAATGGATTTGGCACCTGGTCTACAGGGTTCTTTGCTACCTCGTAGGGAGGATAGAATCCCTAGTTGGAGCCAGTTGTTAGCACTAAATTTATTTTTGTTGGAATTGGTCTTATTGCCTGTTGGTTTCCAAAGTTTTCTCATTAACATATTTCCAAGTTGGCAAAGAAGAGAAGTTAACGGAATTTTAGGGAAAAAGACATATAAATTTTTCACAAATGGGGCAAAAAGTTTTATTAATTTTTGAATGAAATTTAAAAAATGGGTTTTGTAAAGTTATTATTTTATTGAAAAATTAATAGTTTTGGATATTTTTTTCAAAGTCAAAAAGCGGCCTTTATTCACCAACCCAAGTTTTAATGAAGGTTTAAGCACTAAACATGGTTTATTACCTTTACTAAGGTATAATATCAAACCATTAGCACATAAAATAATCCGACGGCTAATGTAAAAAGTGAAAACTCATCAACGGGTAATATTGTTTATGGAGAGTAAAGTTGCATGTTAATTAAAACAAAAGGACTCAGCGGAATGTGTATGTGTAAGCTTATCCAACGGCTGGAAAATAAAGTGAAAATGCATCGATCGTCATCATCAGATCCGGAGGATAGAGTTGCACGATGGTTAAACTGGAAAGGTGGTAGAAGAATTTAAACCACTCTCCATGTGGGAACTTTTGGTGAATTCCGCGGAGAAAAGTGGTTTGGGAAAAACAACCCAGTGGAGGCTCCGGAATAGACCATTATTTAAAAATAAATTTGACTTGGGTTTTAAAAATAATTTCATTTGTCTGCTGCGCGAAAAAGGAAGGAGATAGTCCACCATATTTCCAAACTCAAACTTTTGCTTGTTTTCAAGCACAAGGAAAATGGCGGAGATAAAGAGTCTAATCAGGATGCTGGAAATTGATTTTTATAGAACAAGAAAAGGGAAGCCATGATTCAAGAATGTAGAAGGCCAACTCAAAAATAACATTAGCCCAGAAGAGTTACAGAAATATATATAGTGAGAGCATTCGTGAAGGTATTGGCATGTGTTTAATGTTTTACAAACATAATTTACAATGGAGAGTGTGCCAAAGCTTGGGATTATTCAAGTGTTTTAACAAATATGGCTATTGTGATCAATCAATTCATGGGATTTCTCTTAAAATAGATGATATTACAAGGATAGATGCTATATGTTCTCTGAAATATAGTTAAACAGTTCAAGGTTTAGAAGCAACTTAGCATATTTTTCTGAAAATGACTGTTTTAGTCACTTTATTCAACAACCTATTTGCAGTAAAAAAAGAAGAATTTTCAAAAACTGAAATAATTTTTTCTTCAAAACATTATGATCTACAATAACCTCTCTCAGTTTTTACCCAGGTGCTAGAGATTGGGAGCAGCAAAGTCATCTTTAGAGGGACAATGTTCAGATTTCAAAACGACTGTTCTAGTCATCAAATTAAAATAATTTTTTGCATCAAACGAAGATTAATTTTGTGACACTGGAAGAGTATTTTCTTCAGGACATATCTATCCACAATAACCTCTTTCCGTTTTCACACAGGTGCTATGGTTTAATAGTAACAAAGTCAGTTGTACAGGCCATTTTTCATGTTCTCCAAAGGACTATTTCAGCCATCAAATTCAAAGAATTGTTTTGGACAAATAGAATTTAATTTAACAAAAATGAGAGAGGTTATTATTTCTAACAGTACTATAATATAAAACCTCCTTCATTCTTTACACAGTAATCACAGGTTGGGAGAGTTTAAAATATCTTCACAAGTCATTTTTCCAGAAATCTACAATTTTATTATTTGAGTCATCAGCTTCAAAGTAATATTTCAAGGATATTGAGATGATTTTGTAGAAACTAAGACATGGGTTTTTTCACGCACATGTCCACTTATAAAATCCTCTCCCATATTTCACACAGCTGTCACCATTGGAGATATGCAGGAGAAACTTTGTTGTAACTCTTTCTATTTTTAGAGTTCAGTTAGGTTTCGAATTCAAAGTTAGGTAAGGACGATTCTTATATAAATTAAAATGTAATTGATAGTGAAGAAGAGGATTTTCAAGAGTAGAGAGACGCTACATTGTAATGGCTTCACGTTTTCAGTAAATGAATGAAATTTACAGAGGAGGAATGTAAAATCTTTTTCATGTTAGTGATTCTTGTGCCATCTTTTTCTTCAGTAAGTAATTTCTTTATGTGATTGTTTATCCTGTTTCCCACTCCATTTTGTATTTTATTTCATGCTTGAGCATTAGTTTTTATGGGCTGGAATTCATCCGGTATGCTCTAGGTCCATTATTCAAGCATTTTGAAAATATTTTCTTCTAAAGTCTTGCAAAATTCACCATAGTTAGGTGCTTTGTTTGATGGAATGTCTCCCTTTGTCTACTAATCAACCTGCTAATACCTCAATATTGAGGAAATGGTGCCTACCTTGCCTCTGATCATAAACCTTCAAAAACCTTACTTCCTGAAACCTATTTCAGATCTGATTATTGACTCCATTGCCCAATGGTCTCCTCCAGGATTGTCCTACCAAGTCTTTTAAAACAAACTTTTCCTTATTGTCCCATCAGAAATCTGACCATCTCACTGACTTGATTGAATATCATGAGTATAAAAACTTTGTAAATAGCGAGAGATCCCTCTCTGATTGTATTAGGTCAAAAATAAATTCCAAAGTGGTTTTTGTTGTTACCTTGGAATATACCTTTTCACAACCTCTGTACATTCTGAGTGCTAAAAAATTGGCGCCATTGTCGGGGAATGAAAGTTCAAATATTCCCTGGGTATGAACGACATAGTTTCAAATTTGATTGTTGATAGTGAACAACAGTCAGATATCAACAAGGTTGTGCATCTTTCACTTGGCAACTCCATCTTCAAAGAATCCATTTTTCAGAATTCCTATGGCGACTCCACTATCAAAAGATTGTAAAGTTTGAGGATTTGATTCAGTATATTCATTTATCAAGATGAGTTCTTTTTCTGCAAGTTATGCTCCTATGAATTGTGCTCACATTCCTGGTTTTCCAAATCAAATACCTAAATTGGATTGGAAAACATGTCTTCCAAAGTTTAAAGTTCAAAAGAATGATGATGCTGCCCTTCATTTGGTTAGATTTCATATACATATACATAAGCTGGGAGTTAAATTGCATGAGGATTCTTTAATGAAAATGTCCATGGCTACGTTAGAAGGAGATGAAAGGTCATGGTATGAAGGGTTACCATTAGAAAGTTTATTTTCCCTTACTGATTTTCATACAGTATTTCAGGAACATTACAAAAACCAATACCCCTCCCTCCTTGTTGCTGGTTTAAGATTGTTGTATGCATGTTAAAGCTTTCATTGAGGATTTGGAAACATTGTATAGTGATTATGAGTTAGTGGATGAAGATATTTTAGAAATTTTATATGAGAACCCATTTCAGAAAAAAGAAACAAAAATTAGCTATCTTCACATTCAAGAAAAATATCAGCAGTTAATAATTTCTTCCTCTACTGAAAGAGACATGAGCCAAAACTCTGATTCAACTAGCTACATTTCTTTTCCTGAAGTAGATGATAATTTGCAGCAGTCTTGTCATTCTTCGTGTGACCAAGAAGGAATGTGGGATGTTCAATCAAACCCTTCTTCATATTATTCAACTTCTGAAGTTTTGTTTCAAGATGAGGCTGCTTATTCCCAATCAGAAAATTCCTTTTTGCAGCAACAATTTCCTCTAACTTCTAATGCTTTTGTGGGTGATTACATAAAGAATTCTGATTCTACAAATTTTCAATCTTACATTCCTTCCACATATTTATTTTGTGAAAAAAAAATTAAAGAGAAATCAGCCCTTGGATTAGAATTGGAAAAAAGATATGAGCATGAAGATGATCAGCATAGTGATGTGAAAGAAGAGGGTTATACTCTTGATGTTTTTTCTGATGATGGTTTTAAAGAAAATTTTAGTTTACTGATATCTAATGAAAAGGAAGAGAAATCATGCGATCAATCCTAGTATGTGAAAGAACCAACAATGTACAATAAACCAAGGGATCATAAAGAAGGAGATGAGAACTCTAAATGGGATGTTTCTTTAAATCTTTCCAATTCAGAAATGTTTTTTCAAGAAGACATCTTTCTGCTTAATATTTTCGAAGAACAAAGTGATATTCCTCTTGAAGTGCTTGAGAATAATGGAATTGTAAATGTAGAAATATTAAATGAAGTTGCTGATATGTAATTGAAAAACAATCATGATAATTCCTTTCAAAACTCTTTTAAAGATCGGTTTTGGAGTATGCAAGAAGAGGTACTTTTTGGATAGCCTTTTCATGACAAACAAGTGATTGAGAATTTTGAAATTTTTCATGCTTTTTATGATCCAATAGCAGAGTACATGGATAAATTTTTCAGATGGAGTAGTTGGTTATATGTTTGCAGCAAAGGACAAATTTTTCATCATCACCTATTGCTATTTTGTTCTTATGTTCGAATTTCGATCAAGCGTGTGGAAGAAATGGAGTTATTGGATAAATTGATTGATTGGCTTCATTGGAAGTCATATTTTGTTTGATTGGGAATTTGTGCTTAGTTAAGTAGGATAGGTAGGCATGAATAAGCTCGACATGGCGAGCATTTCTTTCGGCAGTTTTCAATTTGGTTTCAGTTTCAAGTGCAATTCAGTTATAGGTTATAGGTTGACAGAGTGGGATTTGTTTGCAAAATGGTGTCAGTGGATGGTTCAGTTCAAAACAGGTTGAGGATTTCAGAGAAAAATTAAGAGAAACCCAATGGATTTGGCACCTGGTGTATGGGGTTCTTTTCTACCTCGCAGGGAGGATAACATCCCTAGTTGGAGCCAGTTGTTAGCACTAAATTTATTTTTGTTGGAATTGGTCTTATTGTCTTCAAAATTTTAAGTTTTCATGGGTGATTGAGTTGGTTTCCAAAGTTTTCTCATTAAGATATTTCCAAGTTGGCAAAGAAGAGAAGTTAAAGGAATTTTAGGGAAAAAGACAAATAAATTTTTCACAAATGGGGCAAAAAGTTTTATTAATTTTTGAATGAAATTTAAAAAATGGGTTTTGTAAATTTATTATTTTATTCAAAAAGTAATAGTTTTGGATATTTTTTCCAAACTCAAAAAGCGGCCTATATTCACCAAACCAAGTTTTAATGAGGGTTTAAGCGCTAAACAAGGCTTATTACCTTTCTTAAGGTATAATATCAAACCATTAGCACATAAAATAATCCAACATCTAATGTAAAAAGTGAAAACTCATCAACGGGTAATATTGTTTCCGGAGAGTAAAGTTGCGCGTTAATTAAAACAAAAGGGCTTAGCGGAATGTGTATGTGTAAGCTTATCCAATAGCTAGATAATAAAGTGAAAATGCATCAATGCTCATAATCAGATCCAGAGGATAGAGTTGCATGGTGGTTAAACTGGAAAGGTGGTAGCGGAATTTAAACCACTGTCGATGTGGTAAATTTTGGTGAATTCCGCGGAAAAAAGTGGTTTGGGAAAAACAACCCAGTGGAGGCTCTGGAATAGACCATTATTTAAAAATAAAGTTGACTTGGTTTTTAAAAATAATTTCATTTGTGTGCTGCATGCGAAAGGAAGGAGAAAGTCCACCATATTTCCAAACTCAAACTTTTACTTGTTTTCAATAACAGGGAAAATGGCGGAGATAAAGAGTCTGATCACGAAGCTGGAAATTTATTTTTATAGAACAAGAAAAGGGAAGCCACCATTCAACAATGCAGAAGGGAAGCCCAAAAAGAACATCAGCCCGGAAGAATTGCAGAAATATATACAGTGAGATCATTCGTGAAGGTATTAGCATGTGTTTAAAGTTTTACAAACAGAATTTACAGTGGAGAGTGTGCCAAAGCTTGGGATTATTCAAGTGTTTTATAAATATGGCTACCTTCATCAATAAATTCATGGGATTTCTCTTAAAATAGATGATCTTACAAGGATAGATGCTATATGTTCTTTGAAATATAGTTAAACAGTTCAAGGTTTAGAAGCAACTTAGCATATTTTTCTGAAAATGACTGTTTTAGTCATTTTATTCAATGACCTGTTTCCAGTAAACAAAGAACGATTTTAAAAAACTGAAAGAGGTTTTTCATCAAAACATTATGATATACAATAAAATATCTCAGGTTTTTCCCAGGTGCTACATATTCGGAGCAGCAAAGGTATATGCAAAGGGACAATGTTCAGATTTCGAAATGACTGTTCTAGTCATCAAATTAAAATAATTGTTTACATCAAATGAAGATGAACTTTTAGACACTAGAAGAGGATTTTATTCAAACCATATCTATCCACAATAACCTCTTTCTATTTTCTCACAGGTGCTATGGTTTAGCAGCAACAAAGTCATTGTACATGCCATTTTTCATGTTCTCCAAATGACTATTTCAGCCATCAAATTCAAAGAATTGTTTTGGACAAATGGAATTTAATTTAACAAAAATGAGAGAGTTTTTTATTTATAAAAGTCCTATAATAAAAACCCTCATTCATTGTTTACACAGTAATCACAGGTTGAGACAATTTAAAATATCAGACAATTTAAAATATCTTCACAAGTCATTGTTCGAGAAAGCTACAATTTTATTATTTGAGTCATCATATTCAAAGGAATATTTCAAGGATATTGAGATGATTTTGGATAAACTAAGACATGGGTTTTTTCATGCACATGTCCAGTTATAAAAACCTCTCCCATATTTCATACAGCTATCACCATTGGAGATATACAGGAGAAAATGTTTTGTAACTCTTTCTATTTTTAGAGTTCAGTTAGGTTTTGAATTCAAAGTTAGGTAAAGACTATTGTTATATAAATTAAAATGTAATTGATAGTGAAGAAGAGGATTTTCAAGAGCAGAGAGACTCTACATTGTAATGGCTTCACGTTTTCATTAAATGAATGAAATTTGCAGAGGAGGAATGTAAAATCTTTTTCATGTCAGAGATTCTTGTGCCGTCTTTTTCTTGAGTAACTAATTTCTTTATGTGATTGTTTATCCTGTTTCCCTCTCCATTTTGTATTTATTCATACTTGAGCATTATTTTTTATGGGCTGGAATTCATCATGTATGCTCTAGGTCCATTGTTCAAGCATTTTCAAAATATTTTCTTCTAAAGTCTTACAGAATTCACCATCGTTAGGTGCTTTGTTTGATAGAATGTCTCCCTTTGTCTACTAATCAACCTGCTAATACCTCAAGACTAAGGAAATGATGCCTACCTTGCCTCTGATCATAAACCTTCAAAACCTTACCTCCTGCAACCTATTTTAGATCTGATTATTAACTCCATTGCCCAATGGTATCCTCCAGGATTGTCCTACAAAGTCTTTTAAAACAAACTTGTCCTATTTGTCCCATCAAAAATCTGACCATCTGATTGTCTTTGATTGAATATCATGAGTATAAAAACTCTGTAAATAGTGAGAGATCCCTCTCTGATTGTATTAGGTCAAAAATACATTCTAAAGTGGTTTTTTCTCTTACCTTGGAATCTAACTTTTCACAACTTGGGTACATTCTGAGTGCTAACAAATTGGTGTTGTTGCCAGGGAATGAAGGTTCAAATATTCCCTGGGTATGAACGACATAGTTTTAGATTTGATTGTTGATAGTGAACAACAATCAGATACCAGCAAGGTTGTGCATCTTTCACTTGGAAACTCCATCTTCAAAGAATCCAGTTTTCAGAATTCCTATGGAGACTCCATTATCAAAAGATTGTAAAGTTTGAAGAGTTGATTCAGTATATTCATTTGTCAAGATGAGTTCTTTGTCTGCAAGGTATGCTCCTATGAATCGTGCTTACATTCCTAGTTTTTCAAATCAAATACCTAAAGTGGATTGGCAAACAGGTCTTCCAAAGTTTAAAGATCAAAATAATGATGATGTTTCCCTTCATTTGGTTAGATTTCATATACATATACATAAGCTGGGAGTTAAATTGCATGAGGATTCTTTAATGAAAATGTTCATGGCTACTTAAGAAGGAGATGCAAGGTCATGGTATGAAGGGTATGATCAGAAATTTTATTTTTCCTTACTGATTTTCATACAATATTTCAAGAACATTACAAAAACCAATACCCCTCCTTGTTGCTGGTTCAAGATTGTTGTATGGATGTTAAAGCTTTCATTGAGGATTTGGAAAAATTGTATAGTGATGATGAGTTAGTGGATGAAGAGATTTTAGAAATTTTATATGAGAACCCATTTCAGAAAAAAGAAACAAAAATTAGCTATCTTCCCATTCAAGAAAAATCTCCGCAGTTAATAATTTCTTCCTCTACTGAAAGAGACATGAGCCAAAACTCTGATTCAACTAGCTACATTTCTTTTCCTGAAGTAGATGATAATTTGCAGCAGTCTTGTCATTCTTTGTGGGACCAAGAAGGAATGTGGGATGTTCAATCAAACCCTTCTTCATATTATTCAACTTATGAAGTTTTGTTTCAAGATGAGGCTGCTTATTCCCAATAAGAAAATTCCTTTTTGCAGCAACAATTTCCTCTAAATTCTAATGCTTTTGTGGGTGATTACATAAAGAATTCTGATTCTACAAGTTTTCAGTCTTACAGTCCTTCCACATATTTATTTTTTGAAAATACAATTAAAGAGAAATCAGCCCTTGGATTAGAATTGGAAAAAAGATATGAGCATGAAGATGATCAGCATAGTGATGTGAAAGAAAAGGGTTATACTCTTGATGTTTTTTCTGATGATTGCGGTCAGCTTGTTAAAAGTTATGTTAGTGATGGTTTTAAAGAAAATTTTAGTTTACTGATATATAATGAAAATGAAGAGCAATCATGCGATCAATCTCGGTATGTGAAAGAACCAACAGTGTACAATAAACCAAGGGATCATAAAGAAGGAGAGGAGAACTCTAAATGGGATGTTTCTTTAAATATTTCCAATTCAGAAATGTGTTTTCAAGAAGACATCTTTCTGCTTAATATTGTTGAATAACAAAATGATATTCCTCTTGATGTGCTTGAGAAGAATGGAGTTGGAAATGTAGAAATATTAAATGAATTTGCTCATATATCATTGAAAAACAATCATGATAATTCCTTTCAAAACTCTTTTAAAGATCGGTTTTAGAGTATGCAAGAAGCGTTACCTTTTGGACAGCCTTGTCATGACAAACAAGTGATTGAGTATTTTGAAATTTGTCATGTTTTTTATGATCCAATAGCAGAGTGCATGGATAAATTTTTCAGATGGAGTAGTTGGTTATATGTTTGCAGCAAAGGACAAATTTTTCATTATCACCTATTGCTATTTTGTTCTTATCTTCTAATGTCGATCAAGTGTGAGGAAGAAATGGAGTTATTGGATAAATTGCTTGATTGACTTCATTGGAAGTCAGATTTTGCTTGATTGGGCATTTGTGCTTAGTTAAGTAGGATAGGTAGGCATGAATAAGCTCGACACGGCGAGCATTTCTTTCGGCAGTTTTCAGTTTGGTTTCAGTTTCAAGTGCAATTTAGTTACAGGTTACAGGTTGATAGAGTGGGATTTGTTTGCAAAATGGTGTCAGTTGATGGTTCAGTTCAAAATAGGTTGAGGATTTCAGAGAAAAATTAAGAGAAACCCAATGGATTTGGCACCTGGTCTATGGGGTTCTTTTCTACCTCACAGGGAGGATAGCATCCTTAGTTGGAGCCAGTTGTTAGCACTAAATTTATTTTTGTTGGGATTGGTCTTATTGTCTTCAAAATTTTAAGTTTTCATGGGTGATTGAGTTGGTTTCCAAATTTTTCTCATTAAGATATTTCCAAGTTGGCAAAGAAGAGAAGTTAAAGGAATTTTAGGGAAAAAGACAAATAAATTTTTCACAAATGGGGCAAAAAGTTTTATTAATTTTTGAATGAAATTTAAAAAATGGGTTTTGTAAAGTTATTATTTTATTCAAAAATTAATAGTTTTGGATATTTTTTCCAAAGTCAAAAAGCGGCCTTTATTCACCAAACCAAGCTTTAATGAAGGTTTAAGAACTAAACAAGGTTTATTACCTTTCTTAAGGTATAATATCAAACCATTAGCACTTAAAATAATCCAACGTCTAATGTAAAAAGTGAAAACTCATCAACGAGTAATATTGTTTCCGGAGAGTAAAGTTGCACGTTAATTAAAACAAAAGGGATGAGTGGAATGTGTGTGTGTAAGCTTATCCAACGGCTGGAAAATAAAGTGAAAATGAATCGACAGTCATCATCAGATCCAGAGGATAGAGTTGCACGGTGGTTAAACTGAAAAGGTGGTAGCAGAATTTAAACCACTATCCACGTGGTAACTTTTGGTGAATTCCGCGGAGAAAAGTGGTTTGGGAAAAACAACCCAGTGGAGGATCTTGAATAGACCATTATTTAAAAATAAAGTTGACTTGGTTTTTAAAAATAATTTCATTTGTGTGCTATTCATGAAAGGAAGGAGATAGTCCACCATATTTCCAAACTCAAACTTTTACTTGTTTTCAATCACAGGGAAAATGGTGGAGATAAAGAGTCTGATCACGAAGCTGGAATTTGATTTTTATAGAACAAGAAAAGGGAAGCCACCATTCAACAATGCATAATATAAGCCCGAAAATAACATTATCCCAGAAGAGTTGCAGAAATATATACAGTGAGAGAATTCGTGAAGGTATTGGCATGTGTTTAAAGTTTTACAAACAGAATTTACAGTGGAGAGTGTGCCAAAGCTTGGGATTATTCAAGTGTTTTAACAAATATGGCTACCTTGATCAATAAATTCATGGGATTTCTATTAAAATATATGATCTTATAAGGATATATGCTATATGTTCTCTGAAATATAGTTAAACAGTTCAAGGTTTAGAAGCAACTTAGCATATTTTTCTGAAAATGACTATTTTGGTCATTTTATTCAACGACCTGTTTCCAGTAAAAAAAGAATAATTTTAAAAAAATGAAAGAGGTTTTTCATAGAAATACTATTATATACAATAACATCTCTCATTTTTTACTCCAGTGCTACATATTGGGAGCCTCAAAGTCATCTTCAGAGGGACAATGTTCAGATTTTCAAATGACTGTTCTAGTCATCAAATTAAAATAATTGTTTACATCAAATGAAGATGCATTTTGTGACACTAGAAGAGGATTTTATTCAAATCATAGCTATCCACAATAACCACTTTCTATTTTCACACAGGTGCTATGGTTTAGCAGCAACAAAGTCAGTTGTACAAGCCATTTTTCATGTTCTTCAAAGGACTATTTAAGCCATCAAATTCAAAGAATTGTTTTGGACAAATGGAATTTAATTTAGCAAAAATGAGAGAGGTTTGTATTTATAATATTCCTATAATAAAAAACCTCATTCATTTTATACACAGTTATCACAGGTTGGGAGAATTTAAAATATCTTCACAAGTCATTTTTCCAGAAATCTACAATTTTATTATTTGAGTCATCATCTTCAAAGGATAATTTAGAGTATATTGTGATGATTTTGGAGAAATTAAGACATGGGTTTTGTCATGCACATATCGAGTTATAAAAACCTCTCCCATATTTCACACAACTATCACCATTGGAGATATGCAGGAGAAACTTTGTTGTAACTCTTTCTATTTTTAGAGTTCAGTTAGGTTTTGAATTCAAAGTTAGGTAAAGACTATTCTTATATAAATTTAAATGTAATTGATAGTGAAGAAGAGGATTTTCAAGAGTAGAGAGACTCTACATTGTAATGGATTCACATTTTCAGTAAATGAATGAAATTTGCAGAGCAGGAATGTAAAATCTTTTTCATGTCAGAGATTCTTGTGCCATATTTTTCTTCAGTAAGTAATTTCTTTATGTGATTGTTTATCCTGTTTCCATCTCCATTTTGTATTTCATTTCATGCTTGAGCATTAGTTTTTATGGGTTGGAATTCATCCTGTATGCTCTAGGTCCATTTTTCAAGCATTTTAAAAATATTTTCTTCTAAAGTCTTGCAGAATTCACAATAGTTAGGTGCTCTATTTGATGGAATGTCTCCCTTTGTATACTAATCAACCTGCTAATACCTCAAGACTGAGGAAATGGTGCCTACCTTGCCTCTAATAATAAACCTTCAAAACCTTACCTCCTGCAACCTATTTCAGATCTGATTATTGACTCCATTTCCGAGTGGTCTCCTCCATGATTGTCCTACCAAGTATTTTAAAACAAACTTGTCCTATTTGTCCCATGAGAAATATGACCATCTGAATGTATTTGATTGAATATCATGAGTATAAAAACTTTGTAAATAGTGAGAGATCCCTCTCTGATTGTATTAGGTCAGAAATACATTCTAAAGTGGTTTTTATTTTACCTTGGAATCTACCTTTTCACAACCTGGGTACATTCTGAGTGCTAACATTATGGTCGGATGTAAGTGCAAATCATTTCCAATATGGTGGAAGTGTGGGCCTCCCATGGTCATGATGTAAGGGTTGAGCCTTTCCCAGATGGTAGTAGGTATTCCCTACCATGCCGGTGGATGTAAGTGCTAGAACCTTTCCCGTATGGTAGTAAGTGTGTCCTACCATGCTGATGGATGTAAGTCCTAGAATTCTTTCCCGGATGGTAATAGGTTTTTCCTACCATGCCGGTGAATGTGAGTGTTGTTTTATGTGTATATGGGTTGTGCTCCATGTGATGATGAGATGATATGAAGATGATGAAAATTATAGTAGGCTACACACATGTTACAAGTCATGTAATCGATTATGGGATTCTTCTTCAGGTTTTGCAGTAGCATATAATCGGTCCTGGGACATACTGTAGGTTTTGCAAGAGGCATATAATAAGTCCTGATATGTACCTACTTGATTCCTTGATGATGAAGACCTGCCAGAGGGCTAGTCATACATCCAACATGAAAAAGGGCTGGCATTGTTGATGAATACCTAGTAGAGGACTAGGCCTACATCTAGTATGAAAAGGAGTTGGAATTGTAGAAAATTCTGATGACAAATACCATGGGATGATGATCAAATTATAAGAATATCATGGAATCAACTATAATGAAGAATATATGACTCCATGATGATGATGATGCATTAAGGACTTGACCAGATGTGTTGATGACTGTGTAGAGAGAGAATACCTTCCTATTTAGGAGGGAGTGTTGATGTATTTGTAACTTTAGAATATATTTTGATGTATATTAACATTGTATGTTGTTTTACCCCCATTGGGGATGTGTATTACCCCTTTATGTGATGTCTAAATTGTCTGGACCTTGAAGTACAACCTCCTTTGTAATTCAGGGCAATAGTCCCTAGTGTAACATCATGTAATATGTCATTTTGGTCTCTCTAGGAGAACTGGGCCCCATGTGACATGACAAGTAGGCTCGAGTCTTATATTTGGTCAGTGACTTGACAGGGTATAAATAGGGAGGCGCTCTCTTTATAGTGAGCGGGACACAAAAGTGACTTAGGCATATTTTGACATAAAGAGAACAACGATACAATTATACAATGTAGAAGACATGGAAAGATTCCCCATATAATTGCAAAAGAAACCAAATGGAGGAGTAAAAAAACTGAATCGAGATAATGTCAAAAACTAGGACCCAACTATTGATAGACTCAAAACCGGTGCTTTGTTCAAGGAGACAAGACTTGTTTCCATGATGTCAAAAACATGTGAATGAAATTCCCTTTCCCTTATTTCTTGTAAAGTTTTAACAACTCCAATAAATAAAACTCAGGACCTTATTCATTGTTTCCAAGCTCGAAGAAGAGACCAAAGAATGCTTGATAAAATAACTAATTCATGGATTTTACGAGCCCGAATTGGTGAATGCTTGACAGTGTTTTCATACTTTTGAGAGTCTAAAAACACCAAAGAAGACTCCATGGGGGTCATTTTTCATAAAGGTAGTCTCCTAAGTCTTAAAAAGTGTAAAAAAATCCAAAGTATAACTCTCTTGTCCCAATAGAACTAAGTTATTCCTTTTTTGTAGTTAGTTGGAGGTAAGGTCTGAAAAAGGGGTAAACTATCACCAAACCGACGCTCCTTCATAAGCGAGCAAAATGCTCTAGTTTTAATGATTGTGAAGCCAAGCAATATCACTCAAAAAGTTCCATTTATTTACAAGTATGGTGCAGAAAATAGTAAACTCGATGCTTTGTTTTAGGTATTAGTGAGCATGACAAAGACATAAAGTACACTCGAAATATTTTTCATGTTTAGGTCCAGAGCATCAAAAAGAGAAAACTAATCTCAAAAAGGATCATTTTCCATCTGTTTAGTCCTCCAAGTCCATAAAAGAGATAAACCTATACACCCTTCTAAATTACAAATAAAATAGAGTATTTGTTTTTCATAAATAATCCACATGGTCCAAAAAAGCAATGACCTACCACCAATGTAAATGATTGTTCAATTTACCTTAACGAGTATGAACAAACAAGTTAAATTGACAATCAATTCAATTTTAAGGAGTTATAATAGGGCTTAAAGATAAATCCATATATTTCTGTGAAGTTTTAACAAGTCCAAAAAAGTCAACTTGCGACGTCCTTTTTTTTTAACGAGCTCAAAGGAGAGCAGAAATAATTCTCTAAATGTAAGGAGATTAGTGTTAGAGGTAGTAGAAACTAGTTCCAAGCACAAAGAATGGGCCTAAGAATAACGCAAGGAACATGAGAAAGATAAATACACTTGGGGAACCTCTCCTCAAAGTAAAAGTTTTCAGGTTGCAAAGGAAAAATGGTACAAAGCTTAGCGATGGCGAGAACATAGATGAGGGCTTATACAACGAGATAAAAGCATGGAAGCTGGGATCAAGATCATAATCATGGGTAGGTTACATGAAAATGTAGTTACAGTTTGAAAAATAAGGTGAGGCCAGCAAACAATTGTTAATCCAACTACAAATCATGTCTCCAAGAAACAACATCATCATAATCATATTTGGAAGAAAATATATGATGGAGGTCACATTGGAAAAAACACATGTGACTTTGTTATTTTCTACAGAAAGGAAATTCAAGGAAAAATTGACCAAAAAATATTCTATAGTTCCAAGCATTGAGGGTTTATAATCAATAATATCAACCTCAAAAGGAAAGAAAAAATCAACAAGGGAGATAGATTCTGTAGGAACAAACTCAGTATCACGGGAGTTGAGAAATATATAAGAACAATAAAACTTGTCAAAATCACTAACTTGATGATCAAAGGGTGAGTCAAAAGAATCAACATGACCAACATAGGAGATCGATCAATGGAAATATTGGACTTATTAAGAAATTCAGGTTTAGACTTGGTCATAGCCAAACCAATATCCATAAGAAGGTCAGACTGTGTCAAATACTTTAGGAATACTTCATCAGAAGGGAGTAGACCGTTCCAGATAGGACACATGTCTAGAAATTCAAATGGATCAATAGAGTGGAGAGAGGGCTCCACAGTTTGTATAGGATAGATGACCTGGTCAATCACTGGGACTGAGTCCCAAGAAGATAAGCATGAAAACAGAGGCTTCTTCTCAGTAACAACTGAATACAAGGGATACGAGGCCACATAGATCACACATGGCAGGTTATTGTCTACCGAGACATTGGGACTCAATAAAGGAGAGACTTAGTCTCTAGTTGGGTCGAGATAGGATTCAAGAAAATCTAGTTGGTCTATATTGATAATGTCTCCATCATGATTAAAATACATCACAGGAAATAACGTTGACACCACATCCTGCATGGCATAAACATAATCATGTATGAGGAGCATATTGAATTCCAAGGGGTATTCTATCACCATGAAATCAACTAAGATATTCTTCCCACATAAATTAATAGGTGTTTGAGCAATAATTCCCAAAGTTGTTCTAGTTATTCTATAGAAATCCAAAAAATGACTACTAGTCAACATAAGGTTGGGAGATCCCATGCCTTGCTAAGCACGTGTATATAGAATAATAAGTGAGTATTTTTCATCACCAATACTACGAGAAATAATGTAATTCCCAACTTTGACCTTTATCTAGAAAGGTGCAATAGAAGGAAGGTGTGGCTAAACTAATCTATCCCAATAAAATGAAGTAATGTGAGAGCTTGGTGAGGGTTCATCTAAAGAGAGGTTAGTGCTCCCTTTTCTAGAAGGTTTTGAACTGGAAGTGAATAAAATGTGACTAGCATATAATTCACTCTCGAAAGGAAGAGTGGGATTGATTGAAGATGGAATCAATTCAACCGCTTCATGAAATTCACTCTCCAAAGGGAGAGTGGGATTGACCAAAGATGGAATTGGTTCAATCACATGGTAAAGGTCACTCTTTGAAGGAAGAGTGGGGTGAGCCAAAGATGACATTGGTTCAAACACTTGATCAACCAAAGGCTAAGTAGGTTGTTCAGAAACTTCAGGTTGTTTAAGAACGGGATGACCTTGGAACCAAACTCTTCGTACCTCTATGATATAAGGGCATTGGTGGGTAAGGTGGTCACCCTCACAAAGTATACAATTAAAATTAATATTACATTTTGAACAAGTGGTTTAATCGAAATTATTAGCATGAAATGCATTGGCTGACTACTTTCCCCTAGCATGACCTCTAGAGGATGGGTGGTTAGTTCAAGCATGACCAGTAGAGGATGGTCTTTTTCCCTTAGCATGAGCTCCAGAGGATGGGTGGTGAGAATCAACTTGATTTTCATAGGTTTATTTTTGGGTTCCAACATGACCTGTAGAGTTCAGAGGGGTGTCTCTAGCATAAAGTACAAAGGTTGAGTAACTGGGTCCAACATGACTTGCAGAGTTTGGAAGGGTTCCATCAACATGAACTACAGAGGCCGAGTGGTGAATATCAACTTAAATTGTATAGGTTGGGTGCTTATATCCAACATGACCTCCAAAGGTTGGATGGGTGCTCCCAACATGACCTCCAGAGGTTGGGTGGTTGGGTTCAACTTAACCTGTAGAGGTTGAATGGGTGACCGTAGTATGTCCTCCAAAGGCTGGGTAGTGATGATCACCTTGACCTGTAGAGGTTGAACGAGTTTCCCCTTGATTTTGAGTGTTATTCCTATTCTTATATCTTTTACTCTTTTTAGAATGTCAGTTACTAGTATTAGAAATTTCACCACATGAGATAGAAGGGTGAGGAGAGGAATCTACAGGTGAAGGGGAAGAAATATTTTAATTCCCTTGATATAAGTAGCTTACTTGAGAAGCATTATGAGCATTTGAGACAATTGGAGTGGATAACAACTACAAAAGTATCCCTAGGTTGAATCCAGGTAGATTCAAGGTGGCCATCAAAGGATCACCAACACTTGCAGTGAGAGGAAAATTACAAGGGGCCCCTAGCATGGGGGTCTAGTGTGTGTATGTGTGTTAGCCATATTTTTTTACTTAAACAACAACCGAGGTCAGCTGTTAACCAACAATACAAAGAGCACACCACTAGAAAAATTCCTAAGTATAAGGACCAGGAAAACAAAGTATTCCTTCCAAATGAGATTTTGGGATGATTAGGTCCTAGAACATACCAGTGAAAGTTGGAGAGTAGTTACTTGGCATAACGTGATGATTTTTCTGGGTGAAAGCACTAGAATCACCCAACCTCCCTCCCAAATTTCCAACCGATGTTACCTTCCAAGTATACCCTAGGAGTAGTGGAAATAGTCTTCCACCGCCACTTGTGTAAGAGTCCTACATGTCAAGATGCTAAGGCTACCAAAATCTCAAAGAAAGGACAGTGAAACAGTCGTAGGTCCAGTCGATGTACATGGGAAGGGAAGCTAATCCAAAAACTAAAGCAATACTAGGCACCACATGGGGCTAGGAGGAGGTACTAGGTGAGTCCCCAAATGTGCAACATCTCTATAATATTATATACTAAGTAGAGGATGGGTATCTCCAAATTCTTAGTATCGCATGACCACATGCTTGACTATTGTGTGAGAGGAACTTTTCGATATCTTTCTTTGCAAATTTGGATTTCCCAAAGACATGCCACTATGTTTGACTTTAAATTTTTGGGCACTTAAGATATCCCTAACCCAAAACACTAGCCTATACTAGTGTGTGTCGCCCATAGAAACAAACAGTTACTAATATTTTAGATATTGAATGTTCATTTTAAAGGGTTGTTGATTACTTAAAGGGTGGCGGAGGTGAAAACAATGGTTTTTTTAATCAAGAGTATAAATAATATGACTAATCCAAAGAGAATGTGAAATGCAAAAGCAAACCTACTTCTCTATCTTTTCAAACTAAAAATTGAAAGCCACAAAAGAAGAATTTCTTTTTTTTCAAGAAGAGTGATATGCAATACAATTCAGACTAAAACCCTAATCAATGTGCATATAAAGCAACTACATGTTATTTTTATTTTTATTTTATAATATTCAAAAGAAAATCATCCTATCAATTAATGGAAGTAAGTAATGTAAGCAATGTAAACATACAACTACTATATACTCCACTAACAAAACCTAGGTTTCACTAAGGCTGGATATAACCTCGCTTGGAAGGAAGGATTGTAAAGGTAAACAAGCCAACAACTTTGGAATGAAGAGTCCAATAAATAAAATTGAAACAAAAGAGGGTCAATAAGTCCCAAAAACCAACCTAAACCTACAAACAGAAGCTCCTCGGAACCTTGTCCAACAAGTTCAAATCAAAGAAGGAGGTGGGGGAAAAGCAACAAAATAAACCTAAAGGATTTAAGAGTGATTGAAAAATAGATAAAGAGAACCAAAGAGATAAAACACCATTTCCTAGGGATCATGCACAAACAATACACCTACAAAGACCCATCAAGCAACCTTAAAACATCCCAAACATTCCCAAAGAAGGTGAAAAAACACCAAAAAAAGGGCATCTACAACTTTCATATATCTAGTGTCGTGAATGGTTCGTGGGTGCCCCTTAATAGAAGTCGTGAATGCAAATGGAAATCATGATTGTGCAGCGCGGCACTCATGAATGGGTGGGAAAAATATAACAAAAGGTAAAAAGGAGCCTTAAACAAATAGGGAAAGGGTCCTAACAGACTTGAAGGTTACTCCTAAGCTGTGAGAAGGACTCAGACCTGAACATAAACTAGAAAACCCAAGACAAGAAGACCCTGAAACATACAAGGCCTCCCCAATGGATTCACTAGTTCTATTGTAGAGGAAATTTTTCCTATGGATAGGGGTTAAGAGGCCATCAACATACTAGGGTTTAAAGAGAGATGCATATAGTTCTACAAGTAAATGTAAAAAAAATCATATATCAAAATGGTTCATACCCCAATCAATGAAGTTTGATCCAAGATTCCCTTCGACCCTCCTTTTTCTATTCTTGCACCAAGAGACCTATACAACAAATTCTATCTTCCTCAAACCAATATGACCACATGCAAAGCAATGATAATCAAAGCAATATGAAACCCTAATATGATTAACATAAACATATGATCACAAATAGAGATTCAATATCCATTACACAATTATTTGGAAAGGGAAGAGAATTAATATTTATTAATCATGGAGGAAGTACAAAGATTACCTTCTCCTCAATCTAGGCACCTCATGAACCTTGATTTTGTTCTGTTGTTTATCTTCTCCAAGGAACTCAACCTCCAAGATCTACACCACAAGGAGATGAAATCTAGGGCAAAGGTGGGGGGGATGAATGTCCCAATTCCTCCATCGTAACAGTGCAAAGGTTGAAGTCCCCATCCATTGACGCCTCTCCCTCTCTTACATAGTTTGTTGAAGAGTTAGGTTTGAGGAAAAATTATTTACAACCGAAGGAGTGAATCGCATAACCACCAAAACTACCCAAAATTTGAGAAACATTCATTTTTCAACATGTACTAGACAAAGTCACAAGTTGCAATGAAAACAATTGCGAATGCAAAATCAAAATTGTAGGTTACAATAAAAAGAGTTGTGGGTACAAGAGGAATTCGCGGGTTCAACTAAATAAGATTCACGAATATCAAATGGTAACCGTGGTTCAAACTCAGAACAAATCACGAATACAAAAGTATAACCACGGGTACCATGAAGGAAATCACGGTTAGGTCAGACAAATCTCATTTGTGGGGTACTTATGGGAATTTTCAGTATTTGGAGTCTTCTACAAAGTTGTTCCTTACTCAGATAGATTTCAAATGGTCTATACAAGAGGTTACACAGAGTTATATAACTCTAGATATGGCTCCTCCAATCTAGATTTTTTTTTCAGTGACTTTAATGAAGTGTCATCATGGAAGTGTCGAAATGCGAAGAAATCGTGGGAAATTGGTCATAGGTAGAGATGTTTCATTTTAGTCTATAAAACATGATTTTCTAGAATCATTTGAAAACATCTAATTTCTATAATCCCACCATGTTTCACATTCAATGGATCTATAAATTAAGTGGTTATTCCTAAGGATATGATGTTCACAGCTTTGTTGGAGGAGATTTGTAATGACCCTCCTATATACCCCAAGTAATTGGTGATTGTAAATGTATGATGTACTCATTTTTATGGTGAGGAGCTCAAGGCCAAGGCCCCACCAGAAAAAAGAAAGAAATGATAAAATTAATACAGTATAAGTTCCAAGTTGTAGGCTTAGGACTTGGACGTGGCTTAATGAATCGGGAATTGAGCCTATGAAGGAAAAATAGTAAGATTAGGGATCTCCTGTTTTTGTTTCCATCATCAACCAAACTAAACTACCATATCCTAGCCTTTAGTTAAAAGTATGATTGAGCTATGATAGAGGAGAATTAACTTCTTTTGACTCCGACACAAAAGGGTCATAAAAATAATGGAAAAGACAAGGGAAAACCACCCAGGGACTTAAACGAAAAGGAGCTTCAGGTTTCAGGTAAAAGTAAATACAGGTTTCAGGTAAAAGTAAATATATAGATGGAGGTTAGGCATTATTTTATGTATATATATTATAAGAGTAATATATATAATAAGAAAAGAGAATGAGCTTCATATACAAGTAAGTATATGAAGGACTTATGCATAATTAATAAGCATTATATTATGCAATTGTATATATATTTATATGCAAGAGTATTATATATTAAAAAAGAAAAGAAAATAAAAAGGGGAACCCCTTCTATGAACTTACATACAATCGGAGAGCAATGCCTTATACATGAAATCAGAGATTATGTGGAAAACAATTTTATATATATATATATATTATTACCGATTGACATATCATATACTTATCATGAAACTTCCTTTGATTATGGAAAAAGGGAAATGATGGTGGAAACGGTTATTAGAATTATGAAGGCATTAAATTACCTTCCACGATTTGTATTAACTATTGAGAGACGTTGAACAGGCAGATTTTAATTACCCTGAACAAGCTAGCACCGATTGAGGAGGCAATTCGGGGCATGCATAGGCGTTGATAGAGGCGTTACGGTTGTTCTCTAGAGATATTTATACACTTCCTGCTGGAGAGGAAAGGAGGGGGACTGAGTGAAAGTGAGGAAACAACACTCAGTTTGAAAGAAATTGTTGATCTGGTATGGTGGAGGGATAACGCACTGTGTGAAGGAAACACCTTGTTTGCTGCGTCGATGGCCTGTACCGAGACTGCCCTTAGTATTGGGACAAAAGATTTGAACCGATGATAATTATTGGGCATCCATACGACCATTAGGTTCGGTATGATATCTACCTTTGGTTTTATATATTTATTTTTTTCCCACACAGATCGTTGTCACATACAAATCGTTATCCTTTGCATCTGGTTGGCTGGGAGAATAGCTTTTGCTATTGAGGAATACTATCTAAGCGTTATTCCAAGCCAGGGTTCATTTTATTAGTGTTTGGCGAAGCTCCATGGATTTGTTTTTTTTTAAACTGCGTTTTTTCTCAATTGTGGGCATGCGATTGATTTACTTATGGAGGATCATGCGGTTCTAAATTTTATTATTTTATACCAAAGACTGCAAATTGCTTTTCTATTTTGTTGTGAAATCTATATAGTCATAGTAAGATGATATTTTCCATTGTGGGGATTCATGTGGTGTGTCACGTAACCCTCATCCCTTTTTTTTAACTGGATCCCGAGCATTATGAATTCTACTGACCAATATTTGTCCCAAGCCAGTGAATGCAATTTGGGGTATGGTATGCGATTTGGGCATATTTCTTATGTGGTTGTTTATTTAGGTCTGACCAATATTTATTCCAAGCCCGCAATTTTGTTTTTTTCGGGTTGTGCATCGTTTGGAACAAAACTTCCTTGATTTTTCTTTTTATTTCCAATGCCTGCGTTTGAATCACATAAACAATTCCAGGTATTTGACTGTGATTTCCACTACCTACATTAGAATTGAAAAAGTGATTATGAATATGGGTTGTGATCTTCGTGGTGTGTGATTGAATTGTGTAAACAAAGTATGAACCTCGATTTCTTCCCCACTGCATTTGAGTATTTATAAACGAGAAGGAATAATTCCTGAACTCCTAGTGCTTGCAAATAGTGAGATCTGAGAGAAATGCTACTTATGTTACTCTTTTTACCTTTATTATAAAGTATTAACCTGAGAGTTGAACAGGTTAATGATTACCACTCGAATACTTTATTTTTATTTAAAGTGCCCACTACTTTAAATTTGGTTCTAAATTAAAAGTAGAACCTCTAATATTGGACTAAAGGGTTGTAGTATATATAAATGTTCATATGGAGATACGTTGGACTTTAGGCTCTTCATTCACACAAAGAAAGTTGAGTCCAAATGTATTGTGAGGAAATAAAGTCTTTCTTTATTAAATATAAAGATGAGTGATATTATGACTGTATTGTAAGGAAATAAAGTCTTTGTTTATTAATTATAAAAATGAGTTATATTATGACTTTACTTTAAATGAATCCAAGTGTATTATTAAAATTATGACTCATGAGGTCACAAAGTTTTGTGGGAGATGGTTAGTAAAATTACATAATACTATTTAGTTCTTATGGGTAGTAAGATTTCCATGTTTCAATTAAGATTCTAATAAAGGAATGTGGGCATGTGTAAGAACATATATAATGCCAATTATATATATATATATATATATATACATACTACTCAAGGAAAGGTCCTTAATTTAACATATGATTAACCTATTTTGAAAGCTCCAGGAATTCTCTCTTGAATGTAAATTGATACATTTGAAAGGAAAAATGTTATAAAATGATGATTACATGGTTTACTAATTCTAAGGTAGGTATTGGTGTCAATCCTTTGATATATTAAGGGGTTCCCCAGAAGAAACAAAGAGAAAGTACAACAACATGGATGTTGCGGAATGTAACCTTTTAGTATAATAAATGTCACATGACGTGACAAGTTTTGTGGACGTAGCCCATGGGATTGGGTGAACCACGTACATTGGTCTCTTATGCACTTGATGTATTTTATCCTATGCTTTTGATGTATTGTATCTTGTGTGCTTGATGTATTTTATCCTAAGCTTTTGATGTATTGTATCTTATGCGCTTCATGTATTTTATGTTACGTACTTTGAAAGTATTTGATGTTATGAGCTTAACGTACTTTATCTTATGTTCCGTGGACGTACTTTCATCTTAAGTATCCTCGTTTATTTTTATTTTTGATATTTTAACCTATGTTTCTGATTGTAATGAGGGTGTGTATGATTCCATAAGAGTATTTCTAAGGCCCAAGGAATATTAGTTATTTAGTGTTTATAATTTGTATATAGTCGAATGTGGAATAAAAGCTAGAGTTATGGATGTAGGATCATTTCCAAATGTGTTCACTATTATTCAAAGCATGGATCTTAGAAAGGACTGAAATGACTAAATTCTTACAACCCACTTGCTATTTTAGAGATGACAAGTTTCGTCTTGGTAACTAACATTTTTCAGTGATTGACTTACAATACGGTTTTTTTTGTTTTGATCACTCAGGGTCTTAAGGTATTATATTGAAGGTATGATTTTTCCTTTAAGGATAATGAATTCATAAAATTTGTAAGATAAATAAATCTTCTCTTGGTGTTATTCATTGGAGATGTTACTGAATGGATGTAAATTGTCGGATAGTTGTTTCACAATGTGTGTAGTTTTAACATTAACAAATTTGGTTGGACATGTTCTATTTAACGTCTAGAAAAAGGAGAATCTGCCACTAACATGTTTTACTCCCTTGTGGTAACAACAAAACAAAATTATTTTACCCCTTTTTCACACATAACGACATTGGTGTATGAGAGGTACGTCACAAGATTAGAAGGAAGTGGTTGAGGATTATTTCCACAAGAGTAATATAAGGCTTGGTGGAAAATGATAAAATCTTTGAAGGCTTAGAATATTCGCTATGGTGATATACCGCAAGACCAACAATTATGAAATTTGGATGACCAGTACCACACTCGGGAATAGGAATAAGAGGAGGTCGGCCTTTCTAAGACTTGGGCTACACAAATGGTAGAAAAGGGGTAGACGCAGCCAAGCCCAAGTGTCCCAATACAAGCCTAGCAGATAGCGAACACGTATGATTCAAAGGGGCGGTCCATGATTGCAACTATGGGATAGATACTTACTCAAATTGTTCACTACAAAGCATATATCTATCCTTTGTTCATAAAGCACATTAATGAACCAATCATATTCCTATAGACGGTGGCATAAACTATCTCTAAAGTAGTATCAAACAAAAACTTTGAGTTTGATGCCATCAGTGTGGCTATGGAATTACAATACATTATCCCAAATACCTTGAGGATCTCTACCACATATTTTTCTTGACTAAGAAAAATCTCATCTAGTTTGTTCCACACCTTTTTAGAATAATCAACACATAGTTACCTACATTAGACATTAATTTAATTATTTTTGTCTTATTACCTAGATTCCTAGATTCCATTCTATGTCAGTTGTCTTCTACATGTCCTAAAAGTAAACACTTGCTAAAAATGAGTCATGGAACACTTGGGAAACATCTTGGAAACAAATTTTAGCATTTCTAATTTATTCTATATTCTCTACATCACATATCTTATTTTTTTGAAAAGCCTCCTTCCTTTATAGTTGATTTAAGGCAAAAGGAAAAGTCGGTCTAGGTGTAACTGCCTTGTTTTTTCCCACATCATCCTCCATCATTTTCTCCAAATAAAACAATGTATGAGTTTTATTTCCATCCCTTTTTAGCTTTCCCACTTAACTTACCAAATTCATGATCATCTTCATAGATTTGGAAACTGCTTTATGCACCTATGGGGGATTTGACTAGATTTTGTAAGCCTTCTTTTTTACTATTTTGACTGGCATCCTTATGCATTTGAACCTCTCATGTAATTATATATTATATAATCCTATTACTTCACAAGGTTCAATATTGTACACTTACTCAATACATATTAGTTTTATTCTCCAATTTCAGTCTCCTTTGGTGTTAATTTTGCATGTTTGATTAGCAATTTTATAAGTGTAATTGTTCTATATCTTGGGTTCAATTTCCTCATGGTATCAGAGCCTTTGTATATTGATTTCTCTCCTTCCAAATTTTTATTACAGGTTCGACATCATTGACTGGGAGTGCATTCTGCTAACTGGAGGGAACATCTACTAAGCTATGGACCAATCTCAGAAGATCATCTTGAATCCAATCAATTTGTTTGAGTGGAAAGCTGATATGGAGATATTTTTGCGAGTGAAATGTATCTATAGGGTGAATATGGAAACTAAGGAAGATCCTAATGCAAATGCATAGAAAATTAAATAGCACAACAGGAGGGATGAGGCCTATGGTCTTTTGTGTGTGAGCATTTCAAGAGACCTACTCTTCCATATTGATGAATTGACATCAACTAATGAATTTTGGGAGAACATTTAAGAGATTTTTGGAAAGGAATATGAGATGAGAGGAAATCAAATCAAGAATGATTTGATCTCCTTGAGTCCCAATATCTTCGAATCATTGCAACTCTACTTTTCCAAGTTTAAGGCCCTTGTTTTGCAGCTAAAATAGTGTGGGATCGAAAAGAAGGAAGAGAAACTAGTATTGGCCATACTCTCTAAGCTTGGTCTTGACTATTCGATTTTTTTTTCGATCTTCCATGCCACCAAGTTGACAGCTCGATCCTGGAAGATTCCTAAGCTTCCAGAGTCCGTGGAATCCCTCACACAGGAAAAACATAAGTTGGTGATGATGGGCACCATCAAACCTTCCAAAGACCAATATTTGGTTGCTAGAGATTCAAGGGTGGATTCAAAAAGAAAGAAAAAAGATAAAAATCCACCATAGTAAAAGAGATATAAGTCTAATTCTCAAGAGGAGACCCAAGGTTCCAAGAATAACTTTCAGAAGAAGAAGAATAAAGGAGAAATGAGTAAGTGTGCATACTACAATAAGGGATATCATCGCAAGATCTCTTGTATGAAGAATAATATTAACATGTTGACCCAAATCCTGGAGAATAATAACATCTCCCTTCCTGATTTCTCAAAGAAGAAGGAAGGAGGATCAAATTCAGAAGGCAGAGAGAGAGTACATGCCTTGGTTGCTGTCACATCAAGCTCACCTAGCTTCATCATAGATTGTGGAGCTTCTAGACACATGGTTTCAAAAATGGAGACATTCTCCTGTCTTGACATGTCGAAAGGTCCTCCAATAGTTTTGGTAGATGACTCTCTCACTGACAATTTGGGGAAGGGTAGGATTGATCTTGGCCATGGTAGTTTCAATAATGTGTTGTATGTTCCAAGTCTTGCCTCTAATCTCTTGTTACTGTATCAAATGACTCATATTGGGTCTCCAAAGAAGGTCATATTCTCCCCTGATGATGTTGAAATCACTGAGATTTCCAATGGTAAATTCATAGCAAAAGGTTTTGTTTATCACACTTTGAAGGTATACAAGTTTTCCCATTTTCTACTCAAACCCCTTTGCTTTTCTGATTCGTGCCAATGAAGAAAGAAAGATTTGGCATGAAATATTTGGCCATATCAACTACAAGTATATTTTTTATTTGAGTGAAAAAAGTATGGTCATAGGGTTACCAAAGATCAAGTTTTCTAAGGGATTCTGTGAAGGTTGTATCCTAGAAAAACACCCAAAGCACAAGGATGAGAAAGCTAGTCATGAGAGAACCTATGCACCTCTTGAGTTGATCCACAGGGAAATTTCTAGTCCATTCCCTCATATGTTTATGAGTAAATCCAAATATGCACTCGCCTTCATAGATGAATTTTCTAGGTATTGTTGGGTTCACTTCCTAAAGCATAAGTCTGGAATTTTTGACCTCTTCAAAATGTTTAGAGCCTTGGTTGAAAATCGGTCTGGGGGGGAACTCAAGATCCTCATATCTGACAATGGTGGTGAGTATGTCATGTCTTATTTCATTCAGTATTGCAAATATGCAGGTATTCAAATGTAGCATCTGATCCCTTACACACCACAACAAAATGGTGTTGCTGAGATAAAGAACATATCATTGAAGGAGATGGAAACCTGCATGATGGAGGCTAAGACTTTTCCACCAAATTTTTGGGTCGAAGCTATGAACTATGCATCCTACATCTAGAACAGAGTGCCTCATAAGCATATTTATGGTATGACTCCTTTCAAATCTTGGAGTGGGTACAAGCCAGATGTGACCCATTTAAATATTTTTGGCTCAAAGGCTTGGGCTAGAAATCCAACTGAAAAGAAGAAGGCTTTGCAACTCCAAAGTCAAGAGTGCCTATTTGTTGGGTATTATGAATATTCAAAAGGGTACAAGTTGATAAAATTTATCACTAACACATATTTCATTGAAAGAAGTGTTCAGTTCCAAGAAGAGCCTTTAGCAATAGTTCAAGTTGGAGAGTCCTCTTCACCACTAGAACCATTGATTGTAAGTGAAGAGACTAATGAGTTTGTTAATTCTGATATGTCTGATAATGATGATTTTATTGCATATTCTAACAGTCCTACAAGACCAAAATGGGCAGCAAAGACCATTCATGCAGCTGGGGAACTAGATGGAAATCCTAATGACAATAGGAGGACTAGATCTCAATTTGAGAGTTCCCTTTGTGTGAAAGCTCCTCTATTTTATGAAAATTTATATATGATACTTGAAGCATATCCACATACATATGAATATGTAGCACATGATCCAATCTGGAAAACAGCCATGAAAGAAGAATTCATCTCGTTGCAGAAGAACAACACTTGGGAACTAGCTGATCTTCCCCCAGGGAGGAAGCTAGTTCAATGTAAGTGGGTTTTCAAGACCAATTTTTCTGCTGATGGTTCACCTTTTAAATATAAGGAAATATTGGTATCCAAAGGCTACTTACAATTACATGGTATTGACTACAATGAAACCTTTTCACCAGTGGAAAATATGGATTCCATAAGGCTAGCTCTAGCCATTGCAGCTTCGAAGCAGTGGGAGGTACGTCACATGGATGTAAAGTGTGCTTTCTTAAATGGAGATATTACTGAAGATATTTACATGAAGCAACCTAAATGGTTTGTTTCTAATCCATATTTAGTGTGCAGGTTAAATAAATCATTGTACAGGATCAAGCAAGGCCCCAGGGCTTGGTATGCCAAGATTGATGGCTTTTTGCTATCATTGAGTTTTGTTCGATGCAAGTATGATCCTAATGTCTATTTGAATATTATTCATGGTTATTTTATGATTATTTTATTTTATGTGGATGACCTATTGATTACAGGAAGTTCAAAGAAAGAGATTGCCTCCTTGAAGGATGCAATGAACCATGCATTTCCTATGACATATTTGGGATTGTTGAGCCAATTCTTGGGTCTCGAAATTACTCAATCCAAACATGGAATAAAAGTACATCAGTCCAATTATGGTTCATATTTTCTCTTCAAGTTCAACATGAAATATTGCAAGCCAAGCAAGACTCCCTTCCTTTCAGGAGTTAAGCTTGAAGAAGCAGCTACTTCTCCTATGGTAGATAATACATTGTATAGGTAGTTGATTGGGTTTTTTATTTATATTACACAAACTCGACCTAATTTATCTTATGCATTTAGTTTGGATTCAAGATACATGTATCGTCCTCATGAGATCCACTGGAGGGCTTCCAAAAAAATCCAAAACTTTATTCAAGGAACAAGAACTCATGGGATCTTCTGCAAAGTAAAATCTAATCTTGATTTGATTGGGTTCACTGATAGTGATTGGTTAGGTGACAACAAAGATCAAAAGTGTACATTAGTATATGTGTTCATGCTTTTAGAAGGACCAATTAGCTGGTTAAGCAAGAAGCAGAGTTCCATAGAACTCTCATCTACATAAGCAGAGTATAGAGGAGTTGTAAATGCAGCAACTCAATGTTTTTGGTTGTAGGGGATACTTGGAGAATGTGGCTTCGAATCAAAGTTTTAAAATATTATCTACTGTGATAATTAGAGAACCATTCGAATATACAATGATCTATTTCATAAATAGCGAACCAAGCACATTGAGATCCATATGCACTACATCAGATAGCTTGTGCATGATGGTACCATTGTTCTACTCTTTTGTGCATATTCAAAACAAGTAGCAGACATATTCACCAAAGTTTTTTGTGAGAATACCTTCAACAATCTCAAATCACTTCTAGAGATTGTTGATCTTGCTGTGAAGCATGATTGATGAAAATATTTCCAAGATTTGTTTTTCCTTTCCATGTTTAAGGGAGGACTTTTCCACTGGTTTTTTGCCTCTTTCTTTGGTTGTATGGACAAGCAGTATGTAAATGGTGACTAATCCTTGTTTCTAGGCCCTATATTTTTATGATATTTACTCATAAATTTAGGCTTAATGGTGGGTTTTGGAATAATCAACCCATAGTTACCTACATTAGACATTAATTTAATTATTTTTGTCTTATTACCTAGATTCCTAGATTCCATTCTATGTTGGTTTCCTTCTACATGTCCTAGAAGTCAACACTTACTAAAAATGAGTCATGGATCACTTGGGAAACATCCTGGAAACCAATTTTAGCATGTCTTATTTATTCTAGATTCTCTAAAGTTCATATCTTCTTTTTCTAAAAATATGCCTTGCTTTATAGTTGATTTAAGGAAAAAGGAAAAGCTAGTCTAGGTGTAACTACCTTGTTTTTTCCGACATCATAATCCCTCCTTTTCTCCAAAAAAAATAATGAATGAGTTTTCCTTCCATCCCTCTTTATGTTTCCCACTTGAATTATAAAATTTGTGAGCATCTTCATATATTTGGAAACTCCTTTATGCACCTATGGGGGATTTGACTAGATTTGGTAAGCTTTCTTTTTTACTATTTTGAATGGAATACTTATGCATTTGAACCTCTAATGTAATTATATATTACAGCAGCCTATTACTTCATAAGGTTGGATATTGTACACTTACTCAATACAGATTAGTGTTATGATCCAATTTCAGTCTCCTTTGGTGTTAATTTTGCATGTTTGATTAGAAATTTTGTGAGTGTAATTGTTATATCTCTTGGGTTCAATTTCCACACACCTCAAGACATAATAACTAGTGCATCATACCCCAGTATTTTATCTCATATTCTATGGAAATCCTATTCTTCTCTTCTTCTATGATATTCTCATCACTTGTGAGAAACAGATCATCTACATACAATAGTAGTATCATTGGTTTCCCATATTCAACCTTGAAGTAAAGTTTGGAATCTTGTTTACTCTTGGTTAATCCCAATCTCATCATAAATCCATTTATCATGTTTTTCCATCTCCTAGGTGCCTATTTCACAATGTACAAGGGATTATTCAATTTTCACACATGCGTCTCTATGTCATGTCTCTGAAATCCAAATAGATTTTCCACATACACTTCCTCTTATACTACACCATTTAGGAAAAATGTCACTACATTCATGTGGTGTACCTTCCACTTCATCAGTATAGATAATAATATTGTAATACTATATCTAATTGAATTTTATCTCGCTACATGAAAAAAATATCCTTGCAATCTATGCCCTCTTTATAGGAGAAGACACAAATGTTACCTAGTATTTCTTGATGTTTCCATATGCTGCATGCTTAATCTTGTAAATCCATTTGGAATACATTATTTTATTTCATTTATGTCTTAGAACCACATCCATGACATCATTATTCATGCTCGACTCACTTCTCCTTAATCATAGAAGGAATATTTCTTCTCGGTTGCTTCTTCATAGCTGGAAGTCTCTACATCAACAATGTCACACAACAGCGCAACATAACTAAAGTATGTTGAAGGCATATTTCTTTCTCTAGAATTCCCATCTAGAGAACCATACGTATGCATATTTGATGATCTCGTGTTACCAAGATGGTCTTCTTTTTGTATGTTGACCTATTGAGGTGGATATACCTATCTCTCTTAATTGATCACGACATGATCCTCATGTTCATATAAATCCCTCTCTTTAATAACTATGTCTCTTACTCTAGGGGCTTCAGATTCTTATTCATGTACTTCATCGATGTGGATCTTCCTTGATCTGTTGAAGGTTGCATCGTCATGAAAGGTAACATCTTGGCTAGTCTCTATCTTCTTGAGGCTTGGTATATAGACTCTGTAATCCTTCGATGTATCATTGTATCCGACGAATATAGCCAAACTGGGTAGCCAAATATTCTGACATGGATGAATTTTGGCTTCTCACCTAAGAATACCTCTTCTAGAGTCTTTTTATATAGCACAGGATGTGGTGTTCTGTTCTAGATATATATTGTTGTTTTGGATGATTTGTCCCATAAGTGCACCAGAAGATCTTGATCATGGATCATGGATTTTACTGCTTCCATTATTGGCTTGTTCTTTCTCTTCGCAACACCATTTTGTTGTGGATTGTAGGGAATTATTAAGTCCCTCTTAATCCCTGATTTGTTGCATAAATATTTGAAACTTTCTGAAGTAAAATCACCACTATTATCTTATCTCAAGGTATTTATTTTATTTTCAGTATGATTCTTTACAATGGCTAGAAATTCTTTGAATTTAATAAACGCTTCATCCTTTGTTTTCAAAAAGTAAATCCATGTTTTTTGAAAGTAATCATATATAAAAGAAACATAATATTCATACCCACTTAGGGAATTGGATTCCATAGGTCCAAATACCTATAAGTGTACAATATCCAAGATATTTTTTTCTTTGTTGCCACTACTTGGAAATGGTTTATTTACATTCTTCCCTTCTGCACATCCTTTTCATATACCTTCATGTTTTGTCTGGATATCTGGTAGACCCATCACCACTTTGATTGAAATTGGTAATGCCTTATAGTGTATATGTGCAAGTATCATGTGCTAGATTTTTATCATTGAAGCTACCATTATGATCTTAGGATCTTTAACTGAGAGAATAACATGCACAACAATAAACATAAGAGACAAGAGACACAAAGAATTTTCCTTGAGGAAACCATAAAGGAGAAAACCCTGCAACTTCCTCAGAGATAGAATGAGGACCAAAAGTAAAACCCTAAAACATAAAGATGATCTCCCGATAGCAGTAGTCTCTCTCTTGTCCCATCAACTTCTCCTCTCACTCATGTACCCCAATGAATGAGTGTGTGTGTCATAAATATATAGGCTCAATCTCTATTTATATTCTTTCGTTCACTTGAAACCCACTCCAACATGTCAACCTCACTTAACAATTACTTACTAGAGCCGACATCTCTAGGAGTGTCTAATAACCCTAGTGTCCCACAACTTGTGGGGACTTTTCCTCCTCCGACCAATAAGGATATTTATCCTTAACACAATGGCATGGACTATTGCCCCAACTTAGAATGACTCACCTAGGGTCGACTTCTCTAGGATAGTCTAATAACCCTAGGGCCCCAGAACTATGGGGACTTTAACCCTTGAACAATAGGAGGGTTACCCACAATGACTTGACATGACTTATTTATATTATAGAAACTTCCCAGAATAAACATCAGGGTATGAAATGACTCAATTACATTACAGAAACATCCTAGAATAAACATCAGGGTACAATACATAAGATACACAAATGAATACATTTCGAAGTTACAATTACATCAACACTCCCTCTTAACTAGGAAGGTATTCTCTCGACACAATTTATCAGCACAAGTGTTTTTCTCTATATCATCTAGATCATAATTGAGTTCTTGTCATCTTCATCTTCAAGTCATCTTCATCTGGATCTGGATCATCACTCAATCTGGATCATCGTCACTGGATATGGATCATCACTGGATCTAGATCATCACTCAATTTGGATCATCTCTGGTTCAGGAACATCTCTGCTAGATCATCATCACAGGTGCTATCTCTTGATTCTTCTCATCATAGGAATTTATATAGAGCCATCCCTTTTTCATGCTGGTTATAGGCCTACCCTCCGTGTAGGTATTTTCTAGCACTTATATCTGACCCTAAGTCAGAATGGCCCTCCTAGCACTTATATCTGATAATGTAGGAACCAATCCTATAATTATATCAGAAAGGAAACACCCAACACTCACATCCGTCAACCAATGATCGAAAAGGCCCAGTACTTACACTTGTCCATGCAAGGAACCAATCCTCCATGCCAAAATGCTCTACACTTACATATGAAAACCAATGTTAGAAAGGCTCAGCACTTATATTCGACCATGCAAGGAACCAATCCTTCATGTTGAAAGGGCTCTACACTTACATCTGAAAACCAAAGTCAGAAGGGCATGGACTCACATTTGATCTTATAGGAACCAATCCTATAGTCATATTAGAATGGCCCCTAGTCCTAGACTGAGCTACCTAGTAACTGACCAAGTGCCTCCATTCCAAGAATGGAAACAACCCTTATATCTAATCAAGTGGGAACCAATCCCTCAATCACATCAGAAGGGCCATGCACTCACATCTGATCATGTAAGACTGCATCTTACAGTTGTATCAGAAAGGCCCTCAGTCCTAGACTGAGTATTCTTGGTAACTGACCAGGCACCTCCATTCCTATAATTGCATTCAGCGCGTATATTTGATCATGTAGGAACCAATCCTATAGTCACATCAGAATGGCTCAGCAGTCACATCTGACATGAAAGGAACCAATCCTCTCACCATGATAGAATGGCTCATCCCTTACATCTAACCATGGAAAGGACCGATTCTCTCACAATGTCAGAATGGCTATGGGTCTCATCATTTAACCTTGGAGGAAACCTCGATCTGGAGAACACCAAGCTTTTCCCTGAAGTACTCAAACTTCACCCTAGCCAATGGCTTTGTCAATACATCAGTTATCTATTCCTCTGTCGCAACATATTGGAGCTTCACTGCTTCCCTCTACACCATATCCCCGATATAGTCATACTTGATCTCGATATGCTTTGACTTGTCATGGAACATTGGATTCTTTGATAGCTTCATGCAACTCTAGTTGTCACAATGTATATAAGTAACATCCATCTGGAGGTCAAATAAATCAGATAGTAGCTTCCATAGCCATACTACCTCACAACTAGCTGAACAAGATGTGACATACTCTGCTTTAGTTGTACTTAGTGCCACATAGCATTGCTTCCTGCTAAGCCAAGAGATCACACCTGATCCCATACTAAAGCAACACCCTGAAGTGCTCTTCCTATCGATGGCACTGCCTACCCAATTTGAATCAACATAACCCTCTAGGTTAATCTTCTGATTCACCTCATACTTGATCCCATATTTAATTGCACCCCTCAGGTACCTCAGAATATGCTTTTCAGCAATCAAGTGAACATGTCTCGAATCTGTCAAGAACTGGCTCAAGGTGTTCACAACAAAGCAAATATATGATCTTGTATTTGTTAGGTACATCAAGGACCCAATCATCTGACAATACATCGTGGCATCAAACGACTCAGATGAAGCATCACTCAATAGATTCATTTTCGATGCCATAGGTGTGGTCATGCAGTCTATCATCCTGGACCTATTCAGGATCTCTACTTTATACTTCCCTTTTCCACACCTCCATGCCTAGAACATAGTGCATCGACACATAACAGGAGAATCACTAGTCTTCCGCCTTCAACCTTGAAGCAAAGGTTGGTATCCACTCTACTCTTAGTAAATCCTAGATTCATCAATAATCTATCCATCCTATCGTACCATGTTGAACCTTAGGATCTTCTACAGTCACTCCCTCTGAAGCATCATACTCCCTTTGTCTTTCATACTTTATGCACTGAAACATTCTATACTGGAGTGACAAGTAGCTTCCTCTACTACTAATATTCTATGTATCCATCTAGTATCACTAGATACCCAAATCCTCTATAGGCTTTCATATTCAACCTTGTAGCAAAGGTTCATATCATCATCAAGCTCCTCATGTATGTGTTATCCCATGGGTGTCTTCTGAACTCGTACAAGGATTTCTTTCATTTGCACACATGATTATTCCTATCATGTGACTTCACTTCCAGTGGCTGCAAATATCTCTTCGCAGTCTATTCCTTCTATCCCACGATGTTTCCATCTACTGCATGATGGAACTACAAACTTCCTTTCATGTATCGATACTACATCCTAGACATCATTCTTCTTGAACTAGTCTTCCCTTTCTTCTTGGAAGGTTCTGCATCAATGATGTCTCTGCATTCGTCATATTATTTTTCATCTTGAACTATCGTTACTTGTTCTTTGGAACAAGTATCATTCTTCTTTTCTTGTAGGTGATTGTGTATGTGATCTTTCCTACAAGTCAAATTCATTTTTATGGTTAGAGACATTTCATAAGGAATATTCATAATGGAAAATTCTTATGCATAAATATATGATCATGCAACTACTTTATCCAATACAACATTCATCCATATCTCATGGAAACTTTTCTAGATGCCTTCCATCTCTACCAGGACAACATTGAGATTGTCCACTAATCCAATATGTCAGCGAAGAGGTTTCATTCTAGATAAGTAGCAATGGAGAGTTGTATATCACCATGAGATACTTACCCATTACAAGCATATTAGTAGTATACTATCATTAATGCAAACATTCTATCATGCATAATACCTTAACTGAATATAGTCAAATGCATAACAAAAACAATATCATGAAATGACAATTGAATACTTATCTTTATTTGTTTCGTGGGTAGACTCCTTCTTGAGCCTTCAGCTTCATCATCTTCTTCATTCATCATTTATTATCCAAATGCTAAGATGGATAAGAGTTTATTCAAGAGTTTAGTTCTTTGTATTCCTCATCGCTTGAGGGATATTCTTTGGATGGTGATATCTTGATCTTCAGTTGCTCCCATCTTCTCTTCTCTTATGAGTCGAGCTTCTTATTCTTCCCATAGCATACTAAGAGTAATCACTTATTCCTCGCATGAATGAATTCCATGATCCTAGGATTCCATTCAAGGTGGATATCACCACTTGTACATTCTCCACTTCTTCTTCTACCACTTTAAGTTGTTCTTTGATTTAAGAGACCCTCGTAACGTATGACTGTATGGTCTCTGTATTCTAGATCTTCACATTCTTCAACTGGTTTCTTAAGGTCATATTCTGATTTATGTTCTTCCCTTAAAATAGCTTGATAAAGGAATCAAACATCTCTTTAGTGTCTTTAGGGAAGACACTTGTGGTACAAGTTGATCCATGATTGAATCAACAATGATCTTCTTGGCCTTGACCAAGTTCTTCTTGTTTAAGGCTTTGAGCCCCATCTCCCTCTGGATCTGGAACCTCTCTACTCATGTAGGTGTCCAATTCATTTCATTTAGAGAGATAAAATACTTCCATGCTTGGAAGTTGTCAACTTCACCAAGCTTATCATCAAGCTTATGTGATAGATCACTTTGAAATGAGAACCTCAAATGAAAATAGCAATATATTAGATCTTACCGATTTGAGGTATATGTCCTAGTTCCGGAGCTAACTGATCTAGGGTTTGTCAGAGAAACCATAATTTTCAAAACTTGGAATCTTTCAGATATTATTGGATAGAAAGATATATCTCTTCAAGTTTAGCTGTCCAATGTACTCCTTTTCTGAAAATAGTGGAGGGAAGCTCCCGGAACAAGAAGCCCTAGTTTTCCAATTTCTTCAGCAGCAATTCCTGTTACTATTTCTATGTTATATCTGTAAGTACTAATCAGACATATGTCTGAAAATTCAAACTGTGGTAGCCTCACATGTCCCTGTTCCAACACCATAGGTTTCATCAGAATTGGTTTCACCAATTGGGACTTATGACCATTTTCCCAAGGTGACCTGTTACAAGAATGTTCAGAACAGTGAAGTTGTACGGACTTCCACGTGTCAATGGTTCATCTTCTAAGTCTAAAATTCAGACCACGGAAGGTACGATCTGTTCCATTTTTTGAAACATATTCAAGAATTTCATTTGGACCTTTGTATCCCACGATATAGCAATTCTCCCCAGGTATCATGTTTAGGAATGAATCCTGGAAGAGGGTGGAGCCCTAACTTGGAGGGATCATATCTCCCAGAATATCGAGAATTTGAGGCTGAATTTTGGACATAGTGTAAATCAAGATTTTATATTATATTTTGGAAATTTTTCTCCATGATCCTTCTCCAATCCCGAGATATCGCGAATGTACCAAAACATATTTTTTTAGTATTTAGGGTTTTTTCAGCTCACGGTCAAACTAGGGTTTGACTTTTTCGAAGTTTCACCCAACCAAAAATATTGACCCAGGTCTCTAAATTCAATTTTGATGATGAGAGCAATCCTATGCTGGGCTCACTCAAAAGTTCATGTTCTGTAGAAAGCCCTAATTTCGTGCACCGAAAACTGAAAATGCTAGGAATTGAATTTTGCTTCGATAGAAAGATGCACCCTTCAACTATTTACGTACACAGGGTAATCCCAAAATACCGAAAACCTTCAGAAACTGCTTCACACAATAGATCATAGATCAAAACACCGATGTTTTTCATGTGGTTAAAACCCTCGAGAGGGAAATAGTCCACGGCCCCATCCAAATAGCTACTTGGAGCAATTTATTATGCAAAAGAAAGAAAGTTACATGAGCTTCTAATAATCGATCAACTAGCCAAGGACCCTCTATGCTCTTTAAATAGAGATCATAGACCAATCGGGTGTTTATCCATTGATCAATGGTAGGTATGATCTAAGAGAAGTTAAACCGTCGGATCACTCTATTTCTAGAACATATCGTAACCGTCGGATTAGAATATTTACAAATGCATACTAATGCATACTAAAGAAACAGACTTTTACCTAATGGATATATTGCACAAGTTGATCTTAACTAACTCCTAAGTGTCTAAATATCCTAACATCCCGCCTTAAGAACAACTTGGGATAGGATTGAAGGATTTACAAAAGTGACGCTATTAGGAGAAGGAAAGAGGCATTAGAGCCTATCCCCCCTTAAGGACACATTCTTGAACTCCTAAGACAGACCGAATTTTAGAAAAAATTGCTTCTATAAGAGACTTGGTGAATATGTCTAAAACTTGATCATCTATAGGGCAATAGAGAAGTTCAATAACACTATCATGAACAAGATTTCTGATGAAGTGCATGTGTAGCTCAATGTGTTTGATGCGCTGATGTAGAACTAGATATTTGGCAAGCTTGATGGCACTTTGATTGTCACACCAAAGTGGAGTAGCCTGCTGCTGCTCAAATACAAACTCTAAAAGGATCTGTCAAAGCCATCAAGCTTCCTGACCAGCATTAGTTGCAGCTCGATATTCTACTTCTGCTTAAGAAAGAGAAAGTGCTTGTTGTTTCTTACAAGCCCAAGTGATAGGTCTAGATCCCAGACTGAAAACATAACCTATAGTAGACTTCCAATCATCAAGATTTCCAGCCCAATCTGAATCAGTGAAACCAAACAACAAAGGTTTCCCCCCTGTACTGTAATGAATCCCAAACTAAATTGTACCTCGAATATATCGAAGTATTCTTTTTGTTGCTTTCCAGTGACTTTCATGAGGAGTTTGCATATAACAGGAAACACGACCAATGGCAAAGGAAAGGTCAGGACAGGAATGAGTCAAGTATAAAAGAGCACCAACAAGCTGACGATACAAGGTCACATCTACTTCAAGGGAAGTACAAGTGGCAGAAAGTTTGACTCCAGACTAGAAGGGAGAAGGGGCTGGTTTGCAATATTCCATGTGGAAGCGACGAAGAATGTCACAAGCATACTTAGACTGGGAGAGAAAGATTCCTTCTTTGGTTTGCAAGACTTAGAGACAAAGAAAATAATGCAAATGTCCTAAGTCTGACATTTCAAAATTTTGCTTAAAACTGGATTTCACATGGGTTATAAGTTTAGGGTCACTACCAGTAAGGATAAGATCATCAACATAAAGAAGAAGTATGATGAGATGGTTTCCTACTTTCTTGGTATAGACGTTGGGATCATAACGGCATCTAGAAAAACCAATATCAAGGAGAAAGCTATCCATTTTGGCATACCAAGCTATAGGAGCTTGCTTAAGGCCATATAAGGATTTATTAAGGAGACAAACAAGGCTAGAGTTATTATAAACATATCCAGGAGGTTGTTCCATGTAAATTTACTCATATAAATCACCATGTAAGAAGGAAGACTTGAAATCCATTTGATGGAATTCCTAGTTATGTAAGGCTGCAAGGGAAACAACAAGGCGGATGGAGTTCATTTTTGCTACAGGGGCAAAGGTTTCGTTGTAGTCAATCCCTTCAACTTGGGAAAAAAATTTGGCAACTAACCTTGCCTTAAGTATTTCAACATTTCCATCTGATGCATACTTATTTCTATAGACCCATTTACATATGACAAGTTTTCTTCATTTTGGAAGAGGAACAAGATCCCAAGTATCATTCGCCATTAAGGAATGATATTCTTCATCCATAGATGCATCCCAATCTAGATTTCTTGAAGCTTATGCAAAATTTTCTAGATCATGATTCTTGAAAACTTGAGCCAAAAGAGAAGAGGCTCGCTGAAACTGAGAGCGTGTTCAATGTTGATCTCTAGGATCACCAGCTGCTTCACATGTTGAACAGACCCATCGTGGAAGTATTGGTGCTGGTGCAATTGGAGGAACATGAGCAGGAAGAGGTGGAGTTTAATCCTCACTATCATCATCAGAAACTGGATTTGGAAACCTGTCAAGGAAGCTGGAAGAAGAAGAAGAAGAAGGCACAATCGTCGAATCAGGCTCACAGGCCAAAGATGGCACACCCGCCAAGTTATGCTCATAGGCCAAGAGATTTCCTTCAAATTTAGCATCTCTTCTAATGATTATATCATGTGAATGGGGCTAAAAAATTCTATAACCTTTTACATCTTCAGAATATCCAACAAATATGCACTTTTCACTTTTAGGCTGCAATGCTTTCCGTTTTTCATTCGGAATGTGAGCCCATGCTTCACAACCAAACACACGAAAGTGACTTACATCTAGTTTAATTTTACTCCATGCTTCTTCCAGTGTTACACCTTATAAAACTTTAGTGGGGGTGCGATTAACTATGTAATTTGCACAATTTATGGCCTTATCCCAATATTGTAGATTTATTCCCTTAGATTGGATCATACAATTAGCCATTTCTTTTAAAGTGCGGTTCTTCCTTTCAGCTACACCATTTTGTTGTGGTGTATATGGAATATTGTGTTGTTGTTGGATTCCTTGTTCAGTGCAAAAAGTAGTGAACTTGTTGTTAACATATTCTCCCCCATTGTTAGATCTTAACTTAATAATTTGATGACCAGATTGTTTTTCAACAATGACCTTGTAGGCCAAGAACATGTTAAATACTTCGCTCTTAAGTTTTAGGAAGTAAACCCAAGTGCATCTGGAGTATTCATCTATGAAAGTTAAGAAATATTTGAAACTAGAAAAGGAAACAGATGGAAGAGGGCCACACAAGTCACTATGCACAAGCTCCAAGGGAACTGAGGCGTGCCAAGAGGCACGTTTGTCAAAATTGTCCCGATGATGTTTTTCGAGTACACAACTGGAACAAACACCATCCTTGAAAGATACCAGTGGAAGACCAGTCACCATATTGTCTTTACATAGTTGTTACAATGAGCGATAATTTAAGTGACCAAATCGCTCATGCCAAAGTTTGCTCAAGTTATCACTATGAGCAACAAAAACTAAAGGAAAAGGTGATGACCCAAAGTGGTTAAATTTATACAACCTAGTAATATCATCAACAGTTCTAGTAGCAAGGATATTTTGAGGATTTTTAAAATCTTTGATTACAACTTGGTGAGGTGTAAAAGTCACAGTTTTACCTTCACCTGAATGAGTAATTTGATAGACTGATAACAAACTGCAGTGAATTTTTGGAACACATAGTACATCACTAAAATGACCATTTTCTACTGGAACTATTCCAGATCCTACAACACTTAGAGATCTATCATCACCAACAAATATTTGTTTGGTGTTACATTCATGCATAGTAGAAAATATGGCTTGATCCTTAGCCATATGATAAGATGCTTCAGATTCAATAAGCCATTCATTTGAAGTAGAATAAGAAGATGCAGTATAAGAGTAACCAGAAGCACAAAGTGCATGTCCATGAGAGTTAGATTCTGAAGATGAATCTATGCTGATGTGGTGCTTCTTCATTCCTGCTTCCAAGGTTTCCATCTTCTTGAAACACTTAGATTCATCATGATTATCTTTCCCACAAAAATTGCAATGACGCTCAGTCTTCTTTCCTTTTTGCTTGGATCCTTTGTCATTTTTTAAAGGAGGACCCGACTGAGAGGGTTTGGGACCCTTGTTGTTTGGCTTATTATTACAAAAATTCTGTTTATCGGGAGGCTTGTACTTTTCTTTCTATTGGGACAATAATGCTTTCCTAGATGTATCTACATTGTTAATTATTCCAAGATGAATGAGCTTATATTGCTCTCTAATTAAGGAATCACAAAAGGATTCAAGGATAAGCTCTTGATAGCTAGCTGCAGTCAAGAATTATTTCATGGAGTAGAATGTAGATACAAAAACAAAATATGGAGGTCCAAGTTTTGAAAGAATATGATAAATACATTATTTGTCTTCTTTCTTAATCTTGCATTCGACACATAATAGTCTAAGAGTTTTATACTTAGATAAATAGTCTTAAATGCATGAAAAATCATTTGGATTCAAGGAAAGCAACTCATTCTCAAGTTGACCCTGAATTTCATTGTGTTTACCAAATACAAATTCCAACTTTTCCCAAGTGAGATTAAGTTCATCAATTCTAGATATGTGGAATCGTAAATCAGTAGAGATTGACATCCCAATCAATCCACGAGATTCATCACATTGATTTTCCGATTTAATTTTCTCATCATTATTTGTGGGTTCTGTTTCTTTTCCTGAGGTTATCCTGAAAAGTCCCCTACTTTGCAGAACATCCTCCATACGAGATTTCCATGAGAAATAGTTAGAACTTGTAAGTATAATATCACAAGGGGCCGCCATATTTTAAATAATGGCTGAAAGAATAGAAACTAACTGTCTGTATGCAAAGAGCTCAAAAAAATATGCGGTTTAAAAAAAACGGCACTTAAAACTGATTCCGGATGATGAAGTTATGCTTGATCAAAGAAAATGTTGAAGATGTCCCCAATAGTGACGTGGCAGATATTAACTTGACCAACAAAAAAAAGAAGCACCCTCTTCCCAAGATCAACCTTTGACAATCACTTTTACAATAAAGTTGCTTTGAAGTGAATCACTTTTGTATAATAAGTGATGTTCACTTTTACAATAATGTGACTTTTAAATAGTGTGGCAATAAATTAAAAGACTTAAGTAACTCACTTTTATTTTATTGTTTTTATGTGAGATGCACTTTTACAATAAAGTAACTTGAAAATATAAATTGCATGCACTAAAAAGTAGCTTGATAAGACTTGAACTCAAGACTTATCAAAGTGTAAAGCAACTTTGGACCAAGTGAGCTAAGTTAAAAAGGTACATAAAAGTATGAAAAGAGGAAGGGTTTTTTTTTTTTTTTACTCTTCTCTCTCATTTTCCGTGCTTGCTTTATTTTCCTTCAAATAAAAAAAAAAAACAAAAAACAAAAACAAAAAGAAATTTTTCCACACAATAGGGTTAGATCTTGGTTAGCTTACCCAAAAAGTCTACATTTTCAAGTTTTCTCGCAGTTTTTTATTTGTCGTGATCATACAAGGTGCACGACAAAGAGCATACATAGCCGAGAAGACAAGAAAAAAACTTTCCCTTACTGTTTTTGATTCGCTACAATCGCGCAAGGTGCACAAAAAAGATCATACACAATCAGGGAAAAGAATAGTCTGAGACTAAAACATAAAAGATCTAATAATAAACTGATAAAATATGAGAGATTTAAAAAAAAAAATCCGTCACTGTAACATTATACCTTCAGATTTGCCGAAATGGGTGTTTCTGGAGCAAAAGAAAATCATTTTTAGTGAAATGAAAACTACTTCCTAATGAAAACGGTGCTCCAAACGCAATGGAATAGCTCCCATGGGCAAAAAATGCATAGAAAATCCAGAACCAGAAACCCTTTCAAATTTTCGGCAACCCCGGTTCCAGATCATGATCAAAACCGAAAGCAACGCTTTATAAAACCTTTGATACCATGTTTGGGTACATAGAGTACTCCCAAAAGATCAAACACCTTCAAAAACTGCTTCACACAATAAATCACAGATCAGCACACCAATGTTTGTCACATGGATAAAATCCTCAAGAGGGAAACAGTCCATGACCCCAGCCAAATAACTACTTGGAGCAATTTATTATGCAAAAGAAAGAAAGTTACATGAGCTTCTCATAATCAATCAACTATCCAAGGACCCTCTATGCTCTTTAAATAGAGATCGTAGAACAATCGAGTGTTAAGCCATGGATTAATGGTAGGTATGATCTAAGAGAAGGTGAACCGTTGGATCACTCTGTGTCTAGAACATATCATGACCGTTGGATTAGAATATTTACAAATGCATACTAATGTATACTAAAGAAACACACTTTTACCTAACGGATATATTACACAAGTTGATCTTAACTAACTCCTAAGTGTCTAAATATCCTAACATCAATGGAGAGTCAGCCTAGCATAATTTTGCTGATGGATTGTGGAGAGAGATCCAAAAAGTAAGAATCCCTAGCTTTTGCAGCTACACAATGTCTTCTTCTTAGGTTATCTCTGATTCCATGTTAGACTTTTATCATTCAAGAGAGCATTATGATCTTAGGATCTTTAACTAAAAGAATAACATGCACAGCAATAAACACAAGAGACAAGAGACACAAAGAATTTTCCTCAGGGAAACCATAAAGGAGAAAACCCTGCAACTTCCTCAAAGATAGAATCAGCACCAAAAGTAAAGCCCGAAAACATAAAGATGATCTCCTGATAGCAATAGTCTCTCTCTTGTCCCAGCAACTTCTCCTCTCACTCATGCGCCCCAATGAGTGAGTGTCTATGTGATAAATAGAGAGGCTCACTCTCTATTTATATTCTTTCATTCACTTGAAACCCACTCCAACATGCCAGCCTCACTTAACAATTACTTACTAGAGCCGACATCTCTAGGAGTGTCTAATAACCCTAGTGCCCCACACGTTGTGGGGACTTTTCCTCCTCCGACCAACAAGGAGGTTTATCCTTAACACAATGGTGGAGACTATTTCCCCAACTTACAATGACTCACCTAGGGTCGACTTCTCTAGGATAGTTTAATAACCCTAGGGACCCACAACTACGTGGACTTTAACCCTTGACCAATAGGAGGGTTACCCACAATGACTTGACATGACTTATTTATATTATAGAGACTTCCTAGAATAAACATTGGGGTATGACATGACTCAATTACATTACAGACACATCATGGAATAAACATAGAGGTACAATACATAATATATATGGATGAATACATTCCGAAGTTACAATTACATCAACATCATGCGGCATAGTTCACTTGGTTCTATTTATTCATCAAGCAATTATTTTTCTATTTGAATCTTCAATTTGTACAAGTCACCCTCTTTCTCTCCAATTACTTCTACATCACCAAAGTTTTTACCTTTAATCCACATGATAAATTGACCATAAACAAATGAAACTCGAAATTATCTCGTATCAAGGCTTGATATGGAAAAGAGATTCTTCTTCAATCCTAATACATAGATAACATATTTAATATTGATATACTTTCTTTATTATATCTTATAGGATACTTATCCTACCCCATTTGTGGGATATTCATAGTCATCTCCAAGTTTCACCTTGTAAGGTGATTCTTTTTTTCTCGTGTGGGTGAGGGAATGTTTGAACCCGGTCATGTGCTTGGAATCACCACTATCTACAATCCAAACATTACTACCATGAGTAATTGTATGTATGAGTGCTAAAATCAAGATATATTCTTCAGCACTAGAGGAATCTTCTTTAGATTTCTTCTTGACTAGTTTGTCATCTTATGTAATGTGAGCATGTTGTCTCTTATTCTTTCCTTTTTTTTGGATAATATCTTGCAAATTTTCCTTTATCATCACAAGTGAAACATTTGAACTATGAATAGTCCTTCCTTTGAGGTATTCCAAGTTTCTTGCGAGAATTTTCTTCCTTCTTTTCATTTTCCTTCTTGGAATGATTTGTTAGGGATTGATTTACATCTTCACACATTTTTTCTTCTCTTGATATCAATCAAGCTTCTTATTGTGTGCATTCCTCCCATAGCCTAATAAATTTGGTGAACCTTCTTCTAGCATAAATTCCTTGAATGAAATATTCCCATAATCTTGGGAGACCATTTAGGGTAGTCATCACCACTTCTCCTTATTCAACATTGTCTCCAATAGATTCTAGTTCTTTTTATATGGGAGACCCTTGTGAAGTAATATTGTATGATTTTTAAATTTTGCATCTTCACACGCTTGAGTCGAATCCTCAAGATCATCTTCATATTGATGTTCTTTTCTTCACATAATATCTTCAAAGCCTCAAACATCTTAGCGGGAGTCTTCAAGGAGGATACACATGGAATCAAATGGTCCTTGATTGAATCCAAAATAGTCCTCTTAATTTTTACCAAGTTCTTCTTATGCTTAGATTTGTGTTCATCTCCCTCTAGCTCTGAAACTTCTTTGAAATAGATGTTCAAACCATGCTATTATAGTATAAGAGGCACTCTATACTTCCATTCCTAGAATTTATCAAATCCTTCAAGCTTGTCCTCCATCTTGTTATTGTTTTTAATATTTATATAATGAGAACCTGGTATGAAAATAGAGAGAATAGAAATTACCAATAAGAGTACTTCAACTAAATGCTTGTAGTGTAGTTTTCACCCTAGCTACGTGAAAAAGAACCTCCCTTCCGTCTATGGGACGGAAGGGTAGAGTTCAATGGAAAAGTGCTAGATGCAAATAAAATATTTTTAACAAAGTAAAAAATTAGAAAAAACTACTAAAATAAATAAACAAAAATGAGACTGGTATACCTTCTGTTTCCCTTGAAAGTGGGCTACCATGCCCTAACTTGGCATGATACCACCTCTCCACATGCTTGTTAGTATGGAGGTGCCTCAACATACAGGATGGGAGGAGGTGGGGCAATGGAATGATTGGAAATGATGTGAGTATTTTGAGAATGATGGCTTCTTAATGTACTCACGGAAATATAATAATGACAGAAGGAATAAGTAAATCTTGTGATTGAGACCTCCACACTATTTTATAGTTTTTTCTTGTCCTTTTCTTTGTTTTACGGTTTTGGACCCTATTTATGTTTTTTATCTCTTTTTGGGGTTTTTAGCCCCTTTGTGACCATTTTAGATCTTTTGTGAGCTTTTAGCCCTTTTGTGGGTTTTTTAGGCCCTTTTTTTATAATTTGAACTTTTTGAGAGAGAATAAGGTTAAACCATAGTTGTGGAGGTCAAAAATGAGGGGAAATGGTAGGAAAAAGATATATGTATGTGGTTTAGGACATGTAGAGCTAGTTGAGAAATTTTTTACGTTAACATATTTCCCCCTGATGTGTGAGGGAAGGAGCTCATCGTATGGTTGACAAACATCATAGGATCATGGGGATAGTGGAGAGACCTGTGAAGAAGTGGCGCTTCCTCGTTTGAGACACAGTGGCTTTTGGTTTTTGTATTAATATTGGTTCCCAACAATGGGTGAGATTCAAATAATATGTAACATATATATGGATGAATCGGTCATACCCATGCTCGTAACAATATCAAAAGAATAAATAATGGGATCAAGGCCCAAAAGTATGGGAGTCGATCAATACATATACAACTGATGTTACATAATGGTGGCCTCGATGAGAGCCTAAATACAATGTTTATCTAAAGAGTGGATACATAGGACACCATGGTATTCTCATGGAATGAAATATCTGCACAATTGATGCTCTTTTGGATTCAAAAGTTTACATAACTGTAGGGACTCACTAACAGAGATTCAGAGTCTCAGTGTTAGAATATGTTGCATCAATCATGAAGCTATATAGAAGCACTTCTCTAGGGGCTTCTGAACACTGTTTCCAATGTAACCCATCAATCACAAGGGACATGAACCTGTTTGGGTCCCTGAATAGACTCACCAATATGCTAGAGTAAGGTGACAACTGAGGTCTTCGACTAAATACTACATGCACCAATACCATGTATGACTATCAATAGTGTGATGATGTTCCTAAAGTCAATCACATGAGACACAACCATATCGAGAGGAACTAATGACTCCTCTCAAGTGGTCCAAGGAAATCATCAATGAGGTGGATGAAATCAGGATACAGGGAACTATGGATCTATAATCTGGAATAGATGTTTTGTCATCGAGAGAGGGAGACCTGCAACTAATAAAGGCAATAAGGATTCCTTGACGAGAAGCGTGAGGGGGATAACCAAAGCTATGGGACAATATGGGAACTGGCGCACTGAATGGGGGAACGGGGGCAGGGGGAGTACGGGGGACTCAAAACTCCTTTCTTCAGAGTACGACTGGAAGGCTAACCTGGAAGAGAATGAAACTGACTCATGGGAGAGGGATCATAGTTGTAATACTAGGAATGTAGCTACATATGGGAAATACTGAGGAAGGTAACTTGGACTATTGATATCCAGGGGATCCAAGGAAGACTCATCGCATAATACTCTGAAAAAAGGCGACCCAATGGGGGTATTCTTTTGAACTGTAATATATGGGGTGGCACCTAAAGACACCGTTATGACATGATCTTGTGGATTTTTAACGATCCCAAGAAAGAAAATGCTCGATGGTGTTTTCATTTTTACAGAGTCTGACAACAGGAACAAGACTCCATAGGGGTTTCTTTTTCATTGATAGTCTCCTGTGTCTAAAAAAGGATAAAAATGTACATAGGAGAGCTCACCCAACCTTTAGGGAAGGAATAATTATTTACCATTTGTAGTCCAATAAGACTGGGAAAGGGTAAACTTACACTGAAAGGACAATCATTCAAATACTTTTACAAGCATGAATGAAACCAAGTTTGCTCAGAAATATTTTCTTAATGAGAAGGATGGAAAAGATATGAAAGACAACCCATGATGATATTTTTTGTAAATTTCAGTCCCCATGCCTAAGAAAGCATAAAAGGATGCAAAGGGAAAAATTCATAGCATAAGTGTGCCACAATGGTCCTTTTCTTATCATAGTCTACATAATCTGAAAAATGAGGTAAATGAGGTTACATAGACACCCTTTCAAATACTTTAATGAGTGTGCAAGGAAGCAGGCATGCTCAGTGATCTTTTCATTCTTTTAAGAGTCAGAAAAGAGCTTAACAAAAACTCTATGATGGTCAATAAAGAAAGGGGGGAGTGTTTGATATATGAAAAAGGGGTTATGTTGTGAACATGGATGATGGGCACAATATGCAGAACACTAATGGGACCCACTTGTGGGACGATGGATGGTGGTAAAAAATGGTTGATTGTGCAGTATGGATGGAGCGGATGTCTCATGAACACGCCAATACATACAATGGGAGATTCACATAATGGCATGCAAATCATGGTGATGTCCTAGAAATGGCCCAGAAAATTATAGTGAGAGCATGAAGCAAGTGTGTCATTAGAATACAAAGGACATAAAGCTAAACTTGGTGGTACAGATAGTGTCTCAAATAGACTTCAAATGACTCTGACTAGATGCTATTGATGTTGCCCCTAGTGTAGTGGTGCACAGGTAAAAACTAGACCAAATGGAGGACTATTGTATGGAGCTAGCTCAATGTACAAGGTGTGATTTGCATGGTGGCACATAAATAGACATGACTCTAGGAAATGGACTAAAGAATTGGTAAGGAGGGAGATAGTCTAGAAGATCGTTTCTCCACCCGAGAGCTTTTTGCACAATGGTGGAAGCTTCCTATCCTTGTAGACGATGATACATACGTGGGCATGGAATACCAGGGAGATATAGAGATGCCTCAACCTCTAGGGAAGGTCTTGAGACCTAATGGTATACTAGCATAGTGGTATCTAAAGCATGTGTGCAACATATTATGTGTGTGTGCAGACATGGGACCGCACCCTCCAATGGGCTACCAATGGCATAGGAGAAGGGGTTATATTCACATTCTCACCTATAAATGATGCGACAGAGTTCTACCATATACTCACTATGACTAGACATGGAGAACCTATTGGAGGGGATCACCGAATCATGGTAAAAATGATGCAAAACAAAATATAAAAACTATGCCCCAAGTGCTACATGTTGAGTGACTCATGAATAGGACCTCTAACGAAGGAAGTTTCCCTTGCCTTGGAGACTCTCTAGTTGGAATAGAGTATGTGGGGGGGGGGATCTAGAATTCAATGAAAAGAATCAACTCCATGCCATGGGCTAAGTGAAATGGGGTAAAACTAGTGGTGGTTTTGGCGATCTCTTCATCATCGTGAAAGTGGTGTTGGGATAGATAAGGATGATACTCCACAACCGGGGAGATTGAAGTAGTACTGGAACTAGAGATCATGTAGATGGTGTTGGTTGTGTCCGAGGAAGAAACTAGAGGGTGGATATCCTCAAGGACAGTGATTTCATATTCACGAGAGTGTTTCCGAAGAACATTAAGGATGGACCAATACTTGACTAAGTCCAGGAAATGATGAGAATAATGGATATACAATATGCAAATTGGGCATGCATGGTTTGTCCTCAAATACTTCTTCTTGACCTCTAGTGGAGTTGAGACGATGACTATTGGAGTGTTGTCAGTTGTATCCAAACCATCTATGTGTGTGTGGAGGATAGGTGTCTCAGGGATTTTTTGAGTTGCATGACCCTCGATGTCGCACAAAGAGAAAGGTGAAGTTGGATGATGCTTGGCTGTGAATTTGGTGGTTTTTCCCCTAGCATTCTTTGAGGAGGAGGGGTTGGTTAGGAATGGCAAGAGTTTTGAGTGGGCCTGTAGGAGGGTGTGACTCCATCGCAATAGGTTGGATGGGAGTCAACACTACCTGAGGCATTGGAGGTGGTGTAGGTGGTTCAAGGTACCACACAAGAATCTCCAACATAAAATTAGGTAGGTTGAGGATAGCCACAATAGGATTACTCACAATGTCGGATGGTGGAAATAGGAAGGGAATCATATGGATCAGAAATGAGCCCCAATAATTCCTAGGTGGTTGAGTTTGTGGTTGTGACTGTTGTTGTAGTGTCAGAAGAACAGTATTGGATGAGAGGACACACAAATCCATTGTGTGAGTTGGATCTAGTGGAAGAGGTAAAGATGGGAAATCGGTTGTCATAGGTGTGTTGAAAAATAATCCCAGACCTATTGTAGATAAGGAAGGGGTGGATACACTGTCGATGGTAGTATCGACGGTTGGGATGAGATGGTCCAGTGTGGTCGGCCCCTGCAGATTGTATTAAGTCAATTGGTCAACCATCACGATATTCCCATCATGGGAAAAGATCATAAGGTGAAAGACAGTGTATACCATATCTCTCATGGCATACATGTAAATACGTCCGAGAAGGAGGTTGTAATAAAGTTGGGCATTAACAAATTCTATGTCGATCAAAACCATTTTACCAGCAAAGGAAATAGGAACATTCGAGAGAATTCCCTAGGCCTTTGTAGAGAGACCATCATAGGAACTAAGGGTAGTAGTGGATGATTGGAGGGTAGGGGACCCAAATTTTTTCCAGACAAAAGTTGACATCACATAGGTGGATGCCATTTCATCGATAATGCATCGATGGAAAACCAAATTCCAAATTGAGACTAGAAGCTGGAAGGCAATAGTGGATGTCATTCTTGGTTCATCGCGATCCAGATTGAACATGATTAATTTGGAATCAGCGGGATCCATGGAACCTAGTGAGGATAACAACTCTTTCCGCTGCGTTGAGGACATTTTGATCACTTCTAGAGCGTATATGGGCATAGGTTATTGGGCCAAGTCATCAACGATGCTATAATTTAAGCTAGATCGAGTAGTTGCGTTGTTCAAAATACATCATATAAGAACCATGGACCCCTAACCTCCCCATCTGTGGGGAGTGTAGGTAGGTGGAGGGGCATGCTGGTAGTGTTAGAAGTTGATACCGCAGATGGGTCAGTGGTCTCTGTGGTGGAAAAGTATTGGTTGTTCCTATTCTAGAGGTTTACCTCTTCCGTTGACAATGTCTTTAGGTCATGGATACAAATTTTTGTAGGTGGAACTGTGGCAGTTGCTGTAGGAGCAGGTGGGGGAAAAGGTGTGGTTGCAACCAATCCTTGGAGTGGTAGAAACTTTTGGAGCACCATAGGATGAGGGCCTAGTGGCACTGGGGTGGTCTGAGCTTGTGTTTCCACATCAGTGTCTCATTGAGATTCGTTCTGGAGAAAATATTTCACGTGGTCCATATGAAGGAATTCATGAGTATAGTTACTGTAAACATTGCATAATTTGCATGGATTATTAGTTTGTAATAGATTGTTTCATACCGTTCGATTAAGCTATTGGGGTTTTTACGTCGATGGGTTAGCGCTGCTGTTGTTAGGAGGATTAGGTTTTTGGTTGCCTCTTTGTGGTTGGTTGTTACCCTGGTTCCTTGTTTGGTTTTTCTGACCCTTCCCGTGTAGGTTGTTGGGGGCAGGTTGGTTGGGAAGATTCTGGTGAGAAAAAACATATCACATGGCAGTCGGAGGAGATGGGGCAGGGTTCAAAGTGGATTGTATAGGTGGTTCATTGTAGGCCAGAAGAGCTAGAGGGGCTACAAATCAAGCCAGTGGGCCCGAATATGATTGTGTGAGCCAAGTCAGTGCATGAGCATGCTGATTTGGTGTGGGATGTGCATAAGAGGATGTGTCTCGAGACTGAGCCATCATCCTTGAGTAATCAGGTATCTGGTTTGGTTGTACAACACTAGAGGTGTTTCCTGGGTGTGGTGGAATCACAGGGGGGTATTCATAGTACTGTGTGTGTTGGGATATAGAACCAATGACACCATCCACAACATGGGATGCCCCCAACGCATCGCAGTTAGAGGTGTCGACACGAGGAGTGTCGGGTATGATGGTGTATAGGTATCCCAACTGAGCGTAGGTTAAATCAAACTATTGGTCCTTTAAGATGGCCTCTTCCTCATATTGGGGACGCTCAAAGGTGACATCCTTGGCTATTGTCGGTAGAAAGGTCTTCAAGAACCAATCGAGGAAGATCCTATCATCAAGCTGAATTTTGCATAGGCTACGCCATCGATGCCACTCATGGATGTGGTCAGTGATGCGCATAGTAGTATTCTGATGGAAATAAAACAACATCTCCATGCGTTCGTCAAATCGGATAGGAAGTTGGAAGTACTAGAGGAACATGAAGTCGGGTGAAGTGAAATCAAGGTAAGAGGATTGAGGTAGTTCAATATGTCATTTTGTTGCAACACCTGTGAGTGTGTGTTAGCATAATCTTATCCACATTGAGTCATCTACAATATTTTTTGATGAGCACCATAGATGAAACAAAATAATGTGGTTTTGGGGGAACTCGCACACCTTTCCCTCAAACTTGGGAATGTATGAAGGAAGCTTGGTTGGCATGGGAGGCCAATGGGTTTGATGACTGATTAGGTCACTTGTTAACTGAGCCAATTCCAAAAATTTAAGATGAGCCATGAATGGTAATTTGGACCCGAGTTTGGCTCGAGGGGGACTGATAATGGAACTGGGGTTGGTAGGAGTAGGATGTCCCTGCATTGCTGGGGACACATGGATAGTTGGGATGATCTTGGAAGGGCCACTTCTCCCAGGTATATATAATGGTACCATTGGAATCGTGGGAGCTAGAGTGAGGCTGCCACTAATGGGTAGCATACCTACAACAGAAAGAAAAGTGGTGCTGGGACCACTAGCAGGGATATTGGTAATGATGTGAGGCAGGTACATGGGTCCACTGCCGCTCTCCCCTCCAAAGAAAGGATTGAGATTTGTGCCATCCATGGGGATAGACATTGCAGTGAACATATTCGACTGGGATTGATAGGAATATGAGTCATAATTAGATTTCGTCTGTCCTTCGGAAGGTGAGGAAGGTTGTCGAGGAGGGCCTCGATGGTGACGGTCTAAAGACCCAAAATAAGTGGGGTTCCCCCTAAGTCGTGAGCAGGAACATGGTGGATCAATGGTGGCTTATGGTAGTAACTGCTAATGAGTTTTTGGACTCCATTTTAAATCAACTTCCTATTGTTTCACAGGTAATCACTCGGCCACCAAGACTAACAGAATACAACGCTTTGGCTTTTTCCTCACAAGGGTGTATCTAGTCAATTAGAAGAGGTCATTTCCCGTTTCCCTTAGAAATTCCTCTCATTGGCCATCTACTTTGGGGTTCCTGTCATACTCCTCACAATGAGTTTTAGGGAAAATCCCAAGCACTTCCCACAGTTTTTGCAGTTGAGACTTATGTCCCAAAACAAAAGATTATTAAGTTGGTTACTTTTATGGTTTCACTGAGGGTCATGAAAGGAGTTTTTTTCATTATTTGGTGTCATTATGTGCACTTTTGTTTAAAATTGTTACTTTTAATTTCAATTATGAAATAATAAAATAACACTGGTTTCCCTGCAAGGAACAAGCAAAGGGCTTGAACCAAAATAGATTTGAAAGGTAAAAATAAATCAAAACAAAGTGCGAGAAAAACTGTAATAATAGGTGACTGGCTATAATTTTTTGCAAACTAGTAGTGTGACTACCCCAAATTTGTTTCTTTCAAATCCAAGAGGGCGTTTTGGGCTCTCAACAAAGTGGAAACAAGTCCACCCATAGATCCATAGGTTAAACCCCAAGTGTCAGGTGCTCAATGAGGAGGACGTGAATGCCATGAAGCCCTAAATAGTCTCCACTCCCTGCAGCTTCCAAGGCCACTTATTTTTAATGGAAGAGAAAAATAACAAAATTGGATTCATATTACTAAGCTTACTCAACCCCTCATGATATCTTAGAAGACCTCGGAGGGTGATGAATGAGTATAGGAGGAGGGGATAAATAAGAATGTTAATTTCCATCTTTAATAATGAAATATAGAATTTTAAATTGTAGAAATTAATTCAGAAATAGACAATCCACATGTAATAGTTTAGACAGCAGTGACTGGGTCACTCAGATAGACAAAACAAAAGTAAAAATGGCTTAGAAACAGATAGGTCGCTTCTAACTGTTGGACAACGATGACTGGGTCGCTTCTACTGCAAAAATTCTCATGAATGTGCCCTAGGAGGCAAGTCACAACTTTAAGCACTAAATTCATGACCTGGGTCATAGGTTTCAGCCTAAAATAAGAAATTGGGTCATGGGTTTCAACCCGAAAGCAACGACTAGGGCCGAAACTAGAAAAACTTTAAAAAGTAAGCCCACGGTGTCCGACAAGGATAGGAACTAATGCCATATATACTCGGATAGGCTTCGTGGGGGTTCGACCAGGGATTACTGTGGAGAAAAATAACAAACATACCTGCAAAAAAAGGGATCCATCGGGATCAACCAGTATGTTCACCAAAACTGTAGTCGTGTTTTCACCCTAGCTACATGCAAAAGCACCTCCCTTCCATCTATGGGACAGAAGGGTAGAGTTCAATGGAAAAGAGCTAGCTGTAAATAAAATATTAGTAACATAGTAAACAATAAGAAAACACTAATAAACTAAATAAACAAAAATGAGACTGGTATACCCTCTGTTTTCCTTGAAACTTGGCCACCGTGCCCTAACATGGAATGGTACTGCCTCCCCACAGGCTTGTTAGTATGGAGCGTTCCTGAACATACATGATGGGAGGACGTGGGGCAATGGAATGATTGGAAAATGATATGAGTATTTTGAGAATGATGGCTTCTCAACATACTCATAGAAATATAATAATGATAGAAGGAATAAGTGAATATTGTGATGGAGACCTCCACACTATTTTATAGTTTTTTCTTGTCCTCTTCTCTCTTTTATGGTTTTGAACCCTATTTAAGGTTTTAAGCCCTATTTTATGTTTTTTTATCTCTTTTTTGGGTTTTTAGCCCCTTTGTGAGAATTTTAGCTCTTTTGTGAGTTTTTTAGCCCTTTTGTGGGTTTTTTAAGCCCTTTTTGGTATTTTTGAGCTTTTTGAGAGAGAATAAGGTTAAACCATAGTTGTGGAGGTCAAAAATGAAGGAAAATGGTAGGAAAAAAGATATATGTATGTTGTTTAGGCCATGTAGATCTAGTTGAGCAATTTTTTGTGTTAACAATGCTTGTTTGAATGCCTTTCTGGAAATCTAATTTTGGTGGACCTAGGTTCTGACACAAAATCCCAAATTTTTAAACTTTAGTAACTAGAAAATATTATTGGAGTGAAAGGTGTGCCTCCTAAATTTGATTTGGGAAATTTACTCCTTTTCCCAAATATGTGGAAAAAAATACAAAATATCTAATACCCTAGTTTTCCCCATAGTAATGTTAAGTAAAAAATTAAAAATCCACAGAACTGAAAAATTGCTTCCACAAAAATATGTGGCCTCCGAGGGATATTTATATGGTACTCCTTTTTCATATCATCAATGGAGTGAATTTCTTGGAACAAAAAACACTAGTTTCCAACTTTTTTTAGTTTAAGCTGCACAAAGAGTTATTTTAGGGTAGTTATGATACCATGTTGGAATTTGAATGGTTATAAAATATATTTAAATATTTAGCATCATTTCATCATAACCATAGAAATAGGATCACTAAAATAAATATATGCACAACAATACAAAAGAACAAAAATAATTTCCTCTAGGAAACCATAAGGTAGAAAACCCATCAACTTCTTTAGTACAGATTATGTCACCAAGTAAAATACCAACCAAGAGAAGATAAACCCTAAAGAAAAAACTATATACTTATTCTCTCTTAGTGAACCTTTTCTCTCTCTCTTGCACACTTGATTGAGTTGAGTGTGTGTAAAAATGAGAGTTGCGCCCTCTCTATTTATGCTCATGTAGTGAGTGATATTTTTACCTAACTGAGTCGACTTGTTACTCATACAGGGAAAACTTGTTTAGGGAGACTCAAAATAACATGCATATAATATTTATTGTGGGTACTATTGACCTAACATACAACTAAAAGGTTAAATTTATTCTTAAAATACTTTTACATGAACAAGTAAATCAATAACATCTCTCGAACGAGTTACAACAATAACAGAATTAAAGTACAATAAGAATATCTTATGAAGTTACATTCTTCAACATTCTCTCCCCTAGGTCTATGGCCCAAATTCCATCTTTTTTGGTGAATTTGGAAGGTATTGTTTATATCAATAAGATAGAACGCAATTTCTGCACAAGGGGGTCAAGTTTGGAAGTGCCTCAACCGTAAACTCATGGCTATATTTCCCATGTTGAACTTTCCCAAACATTAGTATATTTTCCACTTTAATTAAAATTGATTAGGATCTTTATCTAAGTGAATAACAAGAATAGGAAGATACACAATATACAAAAGACACAAATATTTTCCTCACGGAAATCATAAAGGAGAAAACATTGCAAGCTTCTCCATAATAGTTCTATCAGTAATACAATATCACAAGATGGAAAACCCCAATAATAAGAAGTGATTTATAGCTCTCTCTTTTTCTCCTCTAGTGAACTTGTCCTCTCTCTCTCTCCTAATGTGCACTTGAGATTGAGTGAGTGTGTAAATTACGAGGGTGACTCCCTATTTATACACAGTAAGTGACTGTCCTAAAACCTAATTGGGCTAATATATTAAACTAGTAGGGAAAAATTTACCTAGGGATACTCAGAAATATCCTTTATTTATTCTGGGGATTATTGCCCCAAATTAAAACATAGCTTTGATCTCAATGAACAAACATAATAATGAGATCTCGACCAAAGGAAAAACATATTCGACAAGGGTAAAACAAAGAATAATAATAATATATAACATAATATATTCAAAAGTTACATTTACAACAACACTCCCTCTTAACTAAGAAGGTATTCCCACACCATAGTCATCAACACTTCTAGTTAGTTCATCATCACTAGAACATCATCAATGTTATGTTTGTTGTAGCTCATATTGTTGATCATTTATTACTCAAACATATCAAATATCTATCATAGGATGTTTCTACAGAGATAATCATGTTTCATGTTGGATGTAGTCCTAACCCTCATATAAGTCGTCATCATATCCACAATCAAGACATTGTGTAGGTACATCCTGGACCATACATTACATTTCCACTATAATCACCTCCATCTCCTATCGTCATCGTGTCCCATGCATATCATCCCATCATCTCACAAAGAGAGCATCCCAAATGAAAACCTTGTGTCCAACATACCACCTATGTTCTAACAGCATGGGATCATGCCAGGATGCATTAAGTCCCAAGGAATATTTGCGTCTACCACCATAAAAGAATATCCTAGGAGAAAACCAAGTGCATTATGTATCTCCACAGTCATCATGTATTCTACCAACATAGGAGCACGCCACAAAGCATTACATCTCAAGGACTACCTATGTCTACAACCATGAAAGAATCACCTAGGTGCACATCATGTGTCTTTTGAACAGTGGACATTTAATTGTCTCCATCATGGGAGCATGCAAGGAGCACATTAAGTGAATTGCATCCCAATTACTACCTACATCTACCATCATGCAAGAACCATCTCCATCATGGGAGCACTCTAGGATTCATTACATTTTAAGGACTACCTGCTTCTACCACCATGCTAGATCTCACTCTAGTGCATCTGTGTCTTTCAATCTCTAGTAATATCCATCATGGGATCAAGCTAGGATGCATTATATCTCAAGGACTACCTATGTCTACCACCATGTGAGAAATATTCAGTCCCTCTTTTTGTGGACCTTGTATTGGGTGACACCAAGTATCTCTTTGAAGTAATCGAACTTCAATATGGATAACATCTTGGTCAACACATCAACTATTTGCTCATTTATCACCATGTACTTGAGCTTCACTTATCCTCTCTACACCATATCTCAGATATAGAGATACTAGATATCAATATGATTTGACTTATCATTGAACACATGGATCTCCGACAACTTAACCTAAATATGGTTGTCGCAAAATATGCAAGTCTCCTATAACTCGAGATCAATTAAATAAGACAATATCTTCTGAATCCATTTTTTCTCATAACTGGACGAACATCCTGCAACATACTTTGCTTCGGTTGTACTCAACACCATGCATGACTACATCCTACTAAACTAGGATACCATATCGGATCCCAAACTAAAATAGCATCCCGAAGTGTTCTTCCTATCATTGGTGCTACCTTCCTAATCTGAATCAGCATAACCATGCATGTTAATCCTCTCATTCTTTTTACACTTGATCCCATAGTCAATTGTACCCTTCAAGTACCTTAGTACATGTTTTCTACCAATTAGGTGAACATGTTTAGGATATGTCAAGAATTAGATTAGGGTATTCACAATAAAGCATATGTCAGTCCTCATGTTCATCAAATACATAAAAGAACCAATAATATGATGCTACATCATGGAATCAAATCTCTCTAATGAAGAATCACATAGTACATTCAAGTTCTATGCCATAGGTGTGGCCATCTCTATGTAATCCAACATTTTGAATCTCTTCAGAATCTCCACTACATACTTTCCTTGACAAAGGAAGATCCAATCTGTACTCTTCCACATCTCCATTCCTAAGAAGTAATGCATCATCCCTAGTTATTTCATTTCTAACTCAATAGCAAGCCTACTCTTTGCATATGCAATGAGCTCATTCTCAGCTGTAAGAAATAGGTCATCGACATACAGTAGGAGTATCATTGAAGCTTTTCCTTCAACCTTGAAGTAAAGGTTGGAATATGCTTTACTCTTGGTAAATCCTAATATGATTAGGAATTTTTCCATCCTTATGTACTATGTCAAGATTCTTGAACTCTGATATCTTCTTTCGTCACTCCCTCTGAAACATAGCACCTCTCTCTACATATTGTACCTTTTGCATCGAGTCATCAGCACTAGAGTAATAGGTAGTCTTTACTATTACTGATATTTTATGTATCCATCCATGTCATCTCCCAAGTTCATTAGATACCAAGATCCTCTACCTTGAACTTTGTTTAAAGTTCCTCTTACACCCACCTATGAGCTTTTCGTCCTCTATAGGATTCCATCTTCAACCTTGTAACAAAGGTTGGGATCTCCATCACTCTAGGTGATCTTCATGCTCTGTATATGTTATATCATGGGTTCCATTTGAGTTTGTACAAATCCTTCTGCACACATGTGGTTCTCTATTTGATATGCAAGTGTACTTCACTAGAGAAGCGTGTCTATTCAATTGAGCACGCCAAGGTGGTCATGACAATCTCTCCTTTTTCTACCTTCTCTTCAACTGCTTTGATTTTTTCCTTTATTTGGGAAGTCACTGTGAAGTATGAATCCATTGTATCTAAGTTGTGTATCTTAACATTATTGATATGGTTCCTTAATGGCATCTTACAATTGATTTTATTACCTTCGAATGATCTTGACAAAGCATCAAACATATCCTTGGGTGTCTTCAAAGATGACACATGAGGGATGACATGATCCTTAATAAAATATACAATGATTCTCTTTCCCTTGACCAATTTCTTCTTGTGTATATCCTTAGCTTCATCTCCCTCTAGAGCTCTAACTTCCACTGATACTCTTATCCAAATCATTTTCTTCAAGGATTAGAGAGATATTATACTTCCATGCTCGGAATTTGTTAGATCCCCTAATATTGATCATCAATATGCGTGTGATGGGTCATTTTGTAATGAGAACCTCAGTTGGAAATAACATAGATTTATATCTTACCAATTTGAGCTTCCTAAGTTTATTATGAAGCTGGTTCACCTAGGGTTCCATAGAGAAAATCTAATTTCCAAACTTTGAATCTTGAGATTTTATCTAGATATAAATATGTGCCTCCTTGAGGCGGGTTTCTCAGCGAGGTCCTTTACCCAATTTAGTGGAGGAAAAGTATCAAAATTTGATGCCCTAGTTTCCCCGAATAGTAGAGACGAGGCCAAAAATGAAAATTTTTAGAACTGAATTCTAACTCCACATAAATATGTGCCCTTATATGGAGAGTTTCCTAATGTACTCATTTTTCCATATTGATTGAGGAAAACTTGAAAATATTGATGCCCTAGTTTTCTCTTGCACTAGTATCTGGCTCATAAATGAACATTCTCCAAATTTGGTTCTACTTCCACCAAAAGATGTGCCCTCCTAGGGTGATAAATCTTGGCCCTATTTTCTTGATGATATTTGGAGAGAATACCTTGAACTAGGAATCCCTAGTTTCTATTGTTGCATACTTCTTTCAAACCTCGTTGTGATAACATTTATATTTTCTACTTTAATTCAAATTTATTAGGATCTTTATATGAAATAATAACAAGCACAACAAGATAGACAAGATACGCAAGATACACAAGACACAAAGATTTTCCTCGCAAAAAACAAAAATGAAAAAACCCCACAAAATTCCTCGTAATAGTTTTGTCACTAATACAATATCACAAGATTGAAAAACCAAACAATAAGAAGTCGTTTCCATCTCTGTCTCTTTCTCCTCTAGTGAACTTGTCCTCTCTCTCTCTCTCCCAATGCACATTTGAGAGTGAGTGAGTGTGTAAATTAGGTAGGGTTCCTCCTTATTTATACACATCATGTGAATGACCTAAAACCTAACTGGGCTGACCTCTTAATCTGGCAGGGATGACTTTACCTAGGTGGACTCAAAAATACATTTTCCTTTATTTGTTCTAGGGACTATCACCACAAATTACAACAAAGGTTTTACCTCAATGACCAAAACTAATAATGGAATCCCAACCGGAGGAAAAACATATCAGCAAGGGGTACAACAAAGTACATTAATAATATACAACAGAATATATTCTTAAGTTACATTTACAACAAAAAACACACTTGCAGAATCTAGAAAACCTCAATTATCCTACCCAAATCAAATCATATTCCCTTGGTAGGGAACCAACATATTTCCTTGGAAACCTCCAAGAGGAAAGTTGCAACTAGACATAGAATTATGATCATGCCTAAGATCAACAAACCATGGAACCCGTTGGAATCGAGATGTTGAAATAATTGTAGGGGTTGATCTCTCCCTTAGGTCTATGGCCAAAAACCAATACTTTTTTCGATTATGGAATCTAGGGTTTCTTTCATTAAAAGACAGTAAACGATACAATGAGAGAAGTTTATTGAATATTAGTTTTTATTATATCAATTAGGGAATATTTTTGTTAATTTTTTCATTTCATCATATTCATTGGTCGACTATGTCATGTAGGCATGCCTAACATTGGCACATTTAACATTATAACAATTGTATGTGAAATTTTTTGGCCTTGCCATAGCCCATACAATTGTATTAGTATGTCATTACATTCACACAATGTTGTTTATATAAAATTGACTTCACATGTGAAATTCTATTGGCATGGGATGTCATGCATAGGGGTCCCACAATGTTATTCCTTTAATATCCCATTTATCTTAACTATTTCCCATGATGGTGATGGTGAAAATGAATATGAGGATGGTGATGTCAATGATGGTAGATGGAAAATGATGGATGAGGAGGATATTGGTGTGCATATGGGTATGGGAATGGTGATGGTGAAGCATTATGGTGATGATGACAATGAGGATACAAATGATGTTGGATTACAAATGATTAATGGTGATGATTATGGTGCACATATGGTCATGGGGATGGTTATGGTGAGGCATGATGGTGAGGCACAACTTAGAGTACTTGCTAGTTAAAGGTAAGCATGGGAGAGATTCAAACTAAATGTTACCTCAACCCCATCTCTCAACTACTTCAGGAACTACTTAACCCAAGGGAGATACTTAATTAAGATACATATAAAAACAACACAAAGATACCTTTCGAAAACATTTATGGCATAGATCAATTCCTTATATGGATTCAAATCGATGAATAAAGAAGACAGTATAACCTACAAAGGAGTTAGATCAACCTAACACTTCTCCAACAAAATTGATAACATAGATTATGCATCTCAATTTCATGTATCCCAATGAATATTACATATACCAAGAGACACCTTGCAAAGGCATGCCCTTAGTGGGACAAGGTCAAGAAGGTTAAGGTGAGCTCAAAGATAACCTCATAAACAAAACACAGTCTAGGGTTTTCCATATATGGAAATTTCATGTTTACCTATGCAATATGAGGAGTGATGATGCCCCCTTTGAATCTGTGGATATAGTAGGTAGTGTGCACCTTCTTCTTGGATTATCTCTTCGAAATTTGCAATATTTTTTTAGTTTTCAATTTTTCTACTTTTTAGGAATTTTGGAAATTTTTTTCAAATTTTTAAGGTTTTCATGCAATAAAAGAAAATTCCCATAAAGACCCGTGGATAAATCCACCAGTGAGAAATTTTAGGGTGGACCAAAAAAAAAAATCATAGCTATTTTTGGAGTTTTGAATTATTTGGATGTTTAGGGCTTCTGTAGGGTTTCTTTATTTTCAGGGTTTTGTGGATAAAAATGTAGCTAACTAGCCTAAAAAGGCATCCTAAATATAATACAATAAATGATAAAAATAGAGTAAAAATGACAAGAAATGGAATATGGTTATTGTATTAATCCATAGGGAATTAAGATATCATGGCTAGTGTCCCTCTCTTGAAATGTCCATCTTGCACTTTCAAGTTAGGGAATCACCTAATAACCTTTAGGGTTCAGTAAATGAGCCTAGATAAGGAAAATGGAGAAGTCGAAGGTCCCAAAAGGAATATAAAAACATTATGCAAGATGTTTCCATCACACAAGTTTGATAGAATATTGGTAAAAATATCTAATTCAAAGAAAATACAACATAAAACTACCATTCAATCCATAGAAACATAACTTACCAACATTGAACAAGATATGAGAAAAAGAAGAGGCTGTAGGTCACTCTTCTGCATGTTTTATTCCAAAAAGTATATAATCAACCATAGGATCTGTAAGAAAAATTCACCATATCATTCATCCATCCACCATCAAGAAAATAGAATCATCCCAAGAGAAGTGCACATCAACAAGAAGGCTCAAAGATTAGGAGAAAAAGAAATAATTTCATATTAGAACCCTTCTCTTGTGATATTACAATGAAAGGAGGAATTTTATTTATACTACTCCATCATCAATCTTTTAATTTGATCCTACAAGTCCTAAAATATAAAATAATATTATTTTTAAGGTAAATTTTTGCACAACATATGAATTTTACCCCAAAATGGACAAAAATAGTAAAATAAGTTGAAAGATGGCTTCAGCTGATGAAGTACTAATCAAAGGGGTGATTGATGCCTCGTCCAACCCCAAAATGGAAACAATCCTTCAATTTCCCCCATTCTACTCATATGCTTGAATGATCTGCAACTGCTAGAAGGGTGTCACAATGGGATGGAGGAAAAAGTGGAGGAGTATTTGGATGCAAAAAAATTCCAAGTAGGTGTAATAAGGTGTTCTAGGAGGAGCTAATATTCATTTACAAAGTGTAATCACCTCCACATAATAAAAAATAGGATGGGCATGTTCCCTAGTGGTTCACCTACAAAAGACCTAAAGCGCCAACCCATGGGACAAAAGCCTTGCATGGTGGAGACATCATCACAACGAAAGGGAAGTCATAAAATACACTAAGCTAGGTAATTTTGAGAGTGAAACTAGCAAGGTCGACCATGTCTAATCCAATGGGTAAGCATCCCGCAAAACAAATATCCATACAATAAATCCTACTTTGGCTTGTACAAACAAAAAAATTCACTCCTTTCTCTGGCCTCAACCCCACTCAAATGTTGTAGTATTTTTGTTGTGTAACATTGACAATGAGGATGAGGATGATGATGGGTTAAAAATTATGGTGTATGAGTTAGATGTTATATTTTTATCATTCAAGCTATCATTATGACCATAGGATCTTTAACTGAGAGAATAACATGCACAACAATAAAACACAAGAGACAAGAGAGACAAAGAATTTTCCTCGGGGAAACCATAAAGCAGAAAACCCTACAACTTCCTCGGAGATAGAATCAGCACCAAAAGTAAAACTCGAAAACATAAAGATGATCTCCCGACAGCAGTAGTCTCTCTCTTGTCCCGGAAACTTCTCTCTCACTCATGCGCTTCAATGAGTGATCGTGTGTGTGATAAATAGAGAGGCTCACCCTCTATTTATATTATTTCGTTCACTTGAAACCCACTCCAACATGTTTTCCTCACTTAACAATTACTTACTAGAGCTAACATCTCTAGGAGTGTCCAACAACCCTAGTGCCCCATAACTTGTGGGGACTTTGCCTCCTCCGACCAACAAGGAGGTTTATCCTTAACACAATGTTGGGGACTATTGCCTCGAATTACAATGAATCACCTCGGATCAACTTCTATAGGATAGTCTAATAACCCTAGGGCCCCACAACTATAGGGACTTTAACCCTTAACCAATAGGAGGGTTACCCATAATGACTTGACATGACTTGTTTACAATATAGAACCTCTCGATAGGAACATCGGGGCATGACATGACTCAAGTACATTATAGACACATCCTGAAATCAACACTGGGGTACAATACATAATATATACAAGTGAATGCATTCTGAAGTTACAATTACATCAACACTCCCTGTTAACTAGGAAGGTATTATCTCGACACAATTTATCAGCAAAACTCTTCTTCTCTGTATCATCTGGATCATCATCGAGTCCTCATCATCTTCAAGTAATATTCATCTTCAAGTCATGTTCATCTTCAAGTCATATTCATATTCATATTTAATTCATCTTCATCATCAGATCTGGATCATCACTCGATCTGGATCATCATCACTAGATCTAGATCATCACTCGATCTAGATCATCATCACTGGATCTAGATCATCACTTGATATGGATCATCATCACTGGATTTGGATCATCACTGGATTTGGATCATCACTTGATTTGGATCATCATCACTGGATCTGGATCATCACTTGATCTAGATCAGCATCACTGGATCTGGATTATCACTTGATCTAGATAATCATCACTATTAGATCATTACTGCTAGATCATCATCACAAGTTCCATCTCATGAGTCTTTGTGTCACAGGAAGTTCTACAGAGCTAGCCCTTTTTCATGCTGGTTGTAGGCCTAGCCTCCATGTAGGTCTTCTTCAGTGCTTATATTTGACCCTAAGTCAAAATGGTCTGCCCAGCACTTACATCTGACCATGATAGGAACCAATCCAGTCATGTCAGAAAGGCACGCCTAGCACTCACATCTGACCATGATAGGAACCAATCCAGTCATGTCAAAAAGGCTTAGCACTTACATTCACCAACATGATAGGACATACCTACTATTATCTGTGAAAAGGCACAACACTCACATTCACCAGAATGATAGGACACACCTACTATCATATGTGAAAAGGCTCAGCACTTACAACCACCAGCATGATAGGACACAACTACTATCATCTGTGGAAAAGCATAGCACTCACATCCACCTGCATGGTAGGACATGCCTACTACCATATGTGGAAAGGCACAGCACTTACAATCACCAGCATGGTAGGACACACCTACTACCATCTATGAAAAGGCATAGCACTCACATCCACCAGCATGATAGGACACACCTACTATCATCTGTTGAAAGGTCAGCACTCACATCTACCAGTATGATATAGCACACCTACTATCATCTGTGGAAAGGCTCTACACTTACATCTGATCATGTGGGAACCAATCCAACAGTCACATCAGAATGGATCTCAGTCCTAGACTAAGGATTCCTGGTAACTGACCAGGTGCCTCCATTCAAAGAATGGCAGTAGCCCTTATATATGACCCTAAGTCAGAATGGCCAGAACTCACATATGACATGGAAGGAACCAATCCTCTCACCATGATAGAATGGAAATAGCCTTTATATCTGATCAAGGGGGAACACATCCCTCAATCACATCAGAATGGCCATGCAGTCACATATGATAATGTAAGAACACATCTCACAGTCATATAAAAATGGACCTTAGTCCTAGACCGAGTATTCCTGGTAACTGACCAGGAACCTCCATTCCAAGAATGGAAATATCCCTTATATGTGATCATGTAGGAACCAATCCTACAGTCATATCAGAATGGCTCAGTACTCATATCTAACATGGAAGGAACCAATCCTCTCACCATGATAGAATGGCTCAGCCCTTACATCTGACCATGGAAGGAACAAATCCTCTCACCATGTCAGAATGGCTCATGGACTCATCACTTCCCCTTGGAAGGAACATTGATCTGGAGAACAACAAGCTTCTCCATAAATTACTCAAACTTCACTTTGGCTAATGGCTTCATCATCACATCAGCTATCTATTCATCCATCGCAACATAATGGAGCCTCACTACTCTTCTCTGCACCATATCCCTAATATAGTGATACTTGAGCTTGATATGCTTTGACTTGTCATGGAACACCAAGTTCTCTGATAACTTCACACAACTCTGGTTGTCACAATGTATACAAGTAGCATCCATCTGGAGATCAAATAAAGCAGACAGTAGCTTCCTTATCCATACTACCTCACAACTATTTGAACAAGCTGTGACATACTCTGCTTTAGCTATACTTAGTGCCACACAGGACTGCTTCCTGCAAAACCAAGAGATCACACCTGTTCCCATACTGAAGCAACACCCTAAAGTTCTCTTCCTATCGATGGCACTGCCTGCCCAATCTGAGTCAACATAACCTTCCAGGTTAATCTTTTGATTCTCCTCATACTTGAGCCCATAATCAATTGTGCCCCTTAGGTACCTTAGAATATTCTTTGCATCAATCAAGTGAACATGTCTAGAATCTATCAGGAACTGGCTCAAGGTGTTCATAGTAAAAAAAATATCTGGTCTCATGTTCATTAGGTACATCAGGGACCCAATCATCTGATGATACATCATGGCATCAACCAACTCTACTGAAGCAAAAATCAATACCTTCAGTTTTGATGCCATATGTGTGGTCATGTCCTTGCATTCCATCATCTCGAATCTCTTCAAGATCTCTATTGCATACTTCCCTTGTCCGAGGAAGATTCCATCTGCATTCTGCCACACCTCCATGCCTAGAAAATACTGCATTGACACATAACAAAAGCGTCATTGGTCTTTTTCCTTCAACCTTGAAGCAAAGGTTAGAATCCGCTTTACTCTTAGTAGAGCCTAGATTCATCAGTAATCTATCCATCCTGTCATACCATGTCGAACCTCAAGATATTCTATAGTCAATCCCTCTAAAGCGGATCATCATACTTCCTCTATCTTTCGTACTCTATGCACTGAAACATTATGTACCGGAGTGACATGTAGCTTCCTATGCTACTAATATTCTATGTATCCATCTAGGATCACTAGTTACCAAGATCCTCTATATTGAACTTTTTCAAATGTTCTTCTCGCACCCATCTGTGAGCTTGTCATCCTCTATAGGCTTTCATCTTCAACCTTGTAGCAAAGGTTAAGATCTTCATCAAGCTCATCATGTATGTGTTATCCCATGGGTGTCTTCTAAACTCGTACAAGGCCTTCTTTCATTTGCACACATGATTCTTCCTGTCATGTGTATTTCTAGTGGCTGCAAATGTCTCTTCACAGTATATACCCCATGCTACAAATCTTTGCTTGTATCCCATCATGTTTCCATCTACTGCATGATGGAACTACGAACTTCTCTGCATGTATTGATACTGCATCCTAAACATCATTCTTCTTGAACTGGTCTTCCCTTTATTCTTGGTTACTTCTTCATAGCTTGAAGGTTCTGCATCAATGATGTCACTGCATTCGTGATATTCATATTGAACTATTGTCACTTGTTCTTTGGAACAAGTCTCATCCTTCTTTGCTTGTAGGCGATTTTACACGATCTTTCCTACAAGTCAAATGCATTAGTTGTATGGTTAGAAAAATTTCATAAGGAATATTCATAATGAAAAATTATTTTGCATCAAGATATATGATTATGCAACTATTTTATCCAATACAACATTCATCCATATCTCATTGAAACTTTCTAGATGACTTCCATCTCTACCAAGACAACATTGAGATTGTGCACTAATCCAACATGTCAGCAAAGAGGTTTCATTCTAGATAAGCAGCAATGGAGAGTTGTATAGCACCATGAGCTACTTGCACATCACATGCATATTAGTAGTATACTTTCATTAATACAAGCATTCTATCATGCATAATACATCAACTGAATATAAACAAATGTATAACAAAACAATATCATGAAATGACAATTGAATACTTCTTTAATTGTTTTGTGGGTAGACTCCTTCTTCAGCCTTTAGCTTCATCATCTTCTTCATTCATAATATCATCATTTCTTATCCAAATTCCTAGATGGATATGAGGTTCTTCAAGATTTTAGTTCTTTATATTCCTCATCGCTTGAGGTATCTTCTTTGAATGGTGAGAGCTTGATCTTGAGTTGCTCCCATCTTCTCTTCTCTTATTATGAGTCGAGCTTCTTCTTCTTCCCAGATTCTGCTGAAAGTCATCACTTCCTTCTGGCACACATTCCTTGCATGAATGAATCCCATGATCCTGGGAGGCCATTCAAAGTGGCTATCATCACTTCTACATTCTTCACTTCTTCTTTTACAACTTCAATTTGTTCTTTGATTTGAGAGACCCTTGTAAAGTATGACTGTATCGTCTCTGCATTCCGGATCTTCACATTCTTCAACTGCTTTCTCAAAGTAATATTCTAATTTATGTTCTTCCCTTCAAATAGCTTAGTCAAGTAATCAAACATCTTTAGTGTCTTTAGGGAAGACACTTGTGGTACAATGTGATCCGTGATTGAATCAACAATGATCTTCTTGGCCTTGACCAAGTTCTTCTGGTGTAAGGATTTTAGCCTCATCTCCCTCTAGAACTGGAACCTCTGTACTCATGTAGGTTTCCAATTCATTTTCTTGAGAGAGATCATATAGTTCCATTATTCTAATTTGTCAACTTCACCAAGATTATAATCAAGCTGATGTGATAGTTCACTTTGAAATGAGAACCTCAAATTAAAATAGCAATAGATTAGATCTTACCGATTTTAGGTGTCCCTCCTGGTTTCGGAGCTGGCTGATCTAGGGTTTGTCAGAGAAACCCTAATTTTAAAATATTGGAATATTTTAGATATGATTGGATAGAAGCATATATATCTTCAAGTTGAGCTGTTCAATGTACTCCTTTTCTGAAAACAGTGGAGGGAAGCTCTAGGAATAGGAAGCCCTAGTTTACCAATTTCTTTTTCATAAATTCCTGATATTGTTTCTGTGATATATCTGAAATTACTACTCCTCTATGTTTGAAACTTTGTACTGAGTTATACTTTCCTATTCCTGTTCTAAAACAATAGGTTTCATCAGAATTAGTTTCACCAATTGGGACTTATGATCATTTTCCCAAGGTGACCTGTTACGGGACTGTTCAGAACAGCGAAGTTGTATGGACTTCCACATGTTATTGTTTCATATTCTGGGTCTGAACCACTGAAATTAAAGTCCATGGCCTTTGTGGAACATCTTTATAAATTTCATTTGGACCTTTGTAGCCCAAGATATAGAAATTCTCCCCAGGTGTCTTGTTTAGGGATGAATCCTAGAAGAGGCTGGAACCCTAACTTGGAGGAATCATATCGCCTGAAATATAGAGAATAGGAGGTTGAATTTTGGACACAGTATATATCAGGATATTACATTCGACCTCTTCAATATTCAGCTCCTGATACATTTCCAATCCCGAGATATAGCGAATGTCCCAAAACTTATCAGTTTTAGTATTTTAGGGTTTTTCCAGCTTGAGGTCAAACTAGGGTTTGACTTTCCTGGAGTTTCACCCAACCAAAAATATTGACCCAGGTCTCTAAACTTCTATTTTTATGAGGATATAAGTTCTATTCTAGGATCACTAAAAAATTCCTCTTCTATAAGAATCCCTAATTTTTCACACCAAAAACTGAAAATGTCTGGAATTGAATTCTACTTCGACAGAAAGATGTGCCCTTCAATGGAGAGTCATCCTAGCATACTTTTGTTGATGGATTATGGAGAGAGACCCAAAAAGTAATAATCCCTAGCTTTTGTAGCTGCGCAATGTCTTCTTCTCAGGTTAGCTCTGATACCATGTTAGATTTTTATCATTCAATCTAGCATTATGATCATAGGATCTTTAACTGAGAGAATAACATGCACAGCAATAAAACAAAAGAGACAAGAGACACAAAGAATTTTCCTCAGGGAAAACATAAAGGAGAAAACCCCGCAAATTCCTCAGAGATAGAATCAGCACCAAAAGTAGAACCTGAAAACATAAAGATGATCTCCTGACAACAGTGGTCTCTCTCTTGCCCTGGAAACTTCTCTCTCACTCATGTGCCCTAATGAGTGAGTGTGTGTGTGATAAATATAGAGGCTCACTCTCTATTTATATTCTTCCATTCACTTGAAACCCACTCCAACATGTCGGCCTCACTTAACAATTAATTACTAGATCTGACATCTATAGGAGTGTCTAATAACACTAGTTCCCCATAACGTGTGGGGACTTTTCCTCCTCTGACCGACAAGGAGGTTTATCCTTAACAAAATGGTGGGGACTATTGCCTTGACTTACAATGACTCACCTAGGGTCAAATTATCTAGGATAGTTTAATAACCATAGGGCCCCACAACTGTGGGGACTTTAACCGTTGACCAATAGGAGGGTTACCCACAATAACTTGACATGACTTGTTTACATTATAGAAACTCCCAATAGGAAAACTGGGGCATGACATGACTCAAATACATTATAGATACATCCCGGATTAAACATCAGGGTACAATACATAAGATATACAAGTGAATACATTCCGAAGTTACAATTATATCAACATTAGATTAAAGAAAAAAAAGGCAACAAATCCATTAATACAAATATAGTGAGCATGAGGACAAGACGCATGATGCTGATGGTGAGAATGGACATGGTGATGGTGAAGTGTTCCACCTAAAATCTGTACCAATGCTTCAATTCCTCAAAATCACTAGCCAAGAAATCCTTTGGAACATTTTTTCTCCATTCCTATCCTAGTTGGCGCACTTTGTATTCTCACATAGAGCACCATCCATTTATGAAACTTGTTGCACATTGGGATTAGGAACTAGTGGCACCCTTTCCTTCACCACAAGGTGTGTCAACGCACTTACCCTTATTGAAATGGGAGCCAACAAGCTTAAGAAGGAAAAAACATAAGTTTCAATAATCTTTCAAATGAAATCTCTCATGGTGGATGACCTTATTTGCTTGGGAGAGATGGAAATCGACCTCCTAACCCATAGATATCATTCCCTATCCTCTTTCCAAAATATCTCAAATCATTTGGGATTGCCTTGTCCTATAAAAGAAAGATTCATGGACCATGTCAAGAGAGACCAAGAAGAGCATCCTTATGATGCTGGATTGAATTTTGATATAGAGGAAAACTTGAGAAAGTGGTGAGAGCAAGAGTTTTTACTAGTTCAGAGTTGTGTGAGTGTGTTAAAGACCTTATGGAGACAAAATTATTGACAGCAAGTATTTGGTTATATATTTCTCTTTTGATATTTTAAGACAAAAGTTTTTCCTTGTCCCATACATGATTTGTGTTAATATAAATCATTTATTATTAGACTCCTTTATCACTAATATAGATTTTTTATTTATCTTGTCACTCTCATCTCTTGTCTTGTTTCTTGTGCTTTTTGTAGGTATAGTAGATCACATCAAGATCAGTGAAACAAGGAAAAAACCTTTAGATCTATGGTAAGAGAGTTGTTTATTCAAGTATATCAGTTACCTAAGGAAAGGATATGTTGTTGTGTCTTTCTTTCTAGAATTGTACCATGCAGGCTAGAGGAACAAGCAGTTTTCACGATATTTGAACTATTCCTATAAAAAAAATTGGTGACCATAGTGGGGATAGGTCCAACCAAATCTAGGATAGATCCAATCAGATCTAGAGAAAATCCAGTTAGATCTAAGATTTTATATTACATTTTGTTTGAAAAATTGTGATTCTTGTTTTCTTAACTCATTTGAGTTGCTAAGGTGAGTGATACACCTTACCATCCTTTCAATTTCCTCTTTAAATGTGTTTTTGACCTCACTATTATTCCATCTTTATCCATAATTTTTTTCTTTTACAGTTTACTAGATTTTCCAAGTCTAAGGATTTGCTGGAGCCCTTGGGTAGGATTGACAGAGTGTCATACATACTCTGGTGCCTTCTGCATTCTAACAAGTACCATCATTGATGCATGTTTGTTGATTGCATAGTGCACCATTAGCGCCTTTACCCAGTATAAAATGTACCCTCACACCCTCCTAATGCTCTGGTGCAACTGTTCATTATGCACCGAGGTAGGACATCCCCTATCCTTGAAAAATTGTTCTTGAAATGTTTGTTTCTCCTTGATTGATTATTGATTTGCATTATGTATTGCTGTAAGTCTGATATCCTGGTATCCTGATCTCCCTTATTGAGTTTTGATCTAGAAAATTTCACTGATTGGAAGCTTACAAATTGAAGAATTTTTGTGTGAATTGAAGTTTTGGGTGCATTGTTTGCTTAATCAATTATATGAAAGAGATATTAGGTATATGAGTAAAGAATATATGTATTTTGTTTGCAATTTATTTAAGTATAGTCGTTAGCTTTCTTTCTTTTTCAGATCGTATAAAAAAACAAAAAAATGTTGCCTTTCTTTGTTTTTTATTGCTCTTGGCTTGCCTGGGTAGTTAGTAGAATATTTCTTTATGTATTTGATTGAGAAAGAATAGGTTTCCATAAATTAGAAGTTGTTCTTTCTTTCCCCTTTTAGATATATTTTAGGCTTAGTATTGGAAATTCTTGTGTGTTTGGAAATTTATTGAAAAATATTAAAGTTAAATTGTTGAAAGTGACATAGTATCTTTGTTTTGGAAAAAGAAAAGTTTCTCCCTTACTCAAAGTAGCATTCATCAAAGAAAAGAGATGCACCAAATCTAGGTCTGAACATTGCATCTTGATCCACATTTCACAAACATTCACTAACCATCAAGATAAAATCAACGATACCTTAGGTTAAAATTTTCTAGTAATTTGAGTGATAGGGTAGAGACATGTTTCGACATCTTAAAACATAGGAGCTGTCATTATTTTCCTGAACCGAATCTGGGGGATCATGTGGTTATTCCACATATTATTGGTATATTGAACATACTTTCATGTACCCTTGAGGTATATCTAAAGTTACTTCACATACTCAGTGCTATATCGGAAAGCTCCTTTTAGACAGTTGTGCATTAGATAACACGAATGTGGATTTGAGCTTCCGTGTACTTACTGTATTTCAGGAGACCCCTCTAGGATAACCAAACCAACTAAGAAAATCCTTCTGGTCGTCTTGTCGAAGAAATACACCGATAACAACAATCAGGGAGATACTATGCACATGTTGTCCAGGTAGTCAGCTTTTCAGTCAAGGGTATGCTCCCAATCCTCCTTGTTGTGTTTTATTGTTGGACCCTACAGTAAATATTGAGTTGTAACAACTTGAAAATCATAGTGAGGAACCGGATTTCACCAGCCCCTCCTATCATTTAACTTTACTTATGACCTTAGCTTGTGTAGGATTGTTTGTGTGTGATCTCTTCCTTATATATATATCTTTAGAGTAGAAATATTTGATAAGCACTCTAGCTGAGCTACGTGTGAGACAATCTCACAGGATCACTAGTATAAAATGAGAAATTAATGACTAAAATCAGGCTATAAACGACTATTTTTGAGTCGGTGACTAATAGTAGCTAATTTCCACTATCTTATAGCTAGTCCTATTTCACTAGTCATTAATAGATTGACATAGTAGCCATTGATTTATTTATTGATAGACAATGATTTATTCATTGATAGTTAATGATTTAGTCACATATTTAGTCATGGATTTAGTCATTGATTTAGTCACTGATTGCAACAATTAATGACCAAATATACGACTAAATAAACTACTAGATGTTAACACATTAATGACTAAGCTAAATACGACTAAGATACGGGAAATTAGCTACTAATAGTTGTATATATGTGAATTTAGTTGGAACAGAGTAATCGAACCACCAACCTCCTGCCTATAATTAGGCAAGAACTCTACCATTGAGCTATCCCCCTTTAAGAAGTTTTTGTTGTATGACAATGATGATATTCAAACAAATTTATGATAGATAGCAATCTACAAACTACATAATTATTACTATTACAACTTACCAGTAACTAGTATTTATGATAAACTAATTCCTGAGAGCTATGTACAATTTTCCCTATAACTAAAATTAGCATAAGGAAAAATGTAATGCTTCTTATTGTATTGTATAAATTATTGAAACAATGAAATAAATAAAATTAGCACAAGAAAAATTCTAATGCTTTTTCATTGTATTGTGTAAATTATTGAAACAATGAAATATTAAAAATAAGCATGTGTTTTAGCTTATTGAAATAATGAAATAAAGAAAAGCATGTGCTTTAAACATTTTAAGGAACTCTCGTACACTTATATATAACTAAGAATATAACAATCACATAAATACAATACGGATAAAAATATATAGTTTTTTTTACAACTATAACATAGTACTATATTAAAAATACAAAAAATGAATACAAATTATACATATAATACCATGAAATGTAGTTTTATCATTCAATGCCATTAAAACATTTTACATAAATAAGATTATGCATAGGAATTCCAATGGAATATAAAAAATAGAAAAAAATTGTAGGTTGTCCATCAAGTGGATCATCATCATCAAAATACATCTTAAATGAATTTTAAAGTGTTTTATGAATATCCTAAAGTTGGATCTATGTACATTGAATGTTCTACATATTACAACATTGATGTGTCAAAAGAGAACATATTGAGGAAACCTTCTACGAAGAGGAGGTGAATATAAATATCCATGCAAGGGAGCTGAGAGAAAATGATGAGTAGTAGGTATTTGATGTTCTAATAGAGTTGGAAAAGGATGATAATGCAACAATAATTTCAAGTCCCCATCCCTTCGACCGACAAAGAGGAAGCGACCAACACTAAGCATACGGGCAAACAACCCCATGAACATAAACAAAAGAGATCAATGCTGAAATTAAAAGCTTAACATGATGCATAACAGGATGCACAATCCATCATTTTACATGCACAGTTACTCAATGCACAATTCCTTAATCATACAGTGGAATCAAACATACATTCCAACATTAATCATGTTCATCATTTCTCACAAAACAATATACAAATTGCAGAGATGAAGTAACCAGCAACACTTATATTTCAATGAAGAACTCACCTGCAACAAGCTATATCGCTGCAACGTTCCACCCAACCATAGGCCAGCATGCTCATCAATCTCTCAGCAATGCTGCCACCCCCGAGCTGGGCATGCTTCCTTCAAGGATAAGGGTCAACGCAGGCTTACACATAGCTAAGGGACACAATCAGCCAAACCAACACTGCTGGGTTTATCAGGCCATCAACAACTGGCCAAGCTAGCACAGTCTGAAGACCAACCACTGCTTACATGCAGCAAAAAAATCCATTCACAGCCCTGTGAAGAAGGAAAAGACAACTAGGGATAATTCCAGACAAACACTGAGCACAGCTCCATCCCACAAGGCAACACAGAGTTGGTCTTGGCCCTATCGTGGCCAAAACAACTCAGCTGTAACCCAACCAGAGCACATCAGCAACCCAAACTCACAATGAGTGATGGCCACAATCCACAGTCTCAAACAAGGAGAAAAATCGGCCAACATCACACACAATTCCTCAATATAACAGCTGGGAAACTTACACAGTCCCCAAACGAAGAGAATCCAAACTCCAATAGTCCGCAGCAGCCCATCTTCATAGTGAATGATGGCAACAGCACACCGTCCACAAAAAAGAGGAGAGGCCAACTCCCAGCATGGACAGAGGAAAACTCAACCCATGGATTGGAAATCCACAGTGGTCCAAAACAAAATTGGACACCACAGCCAACAAAACACGCAAGGAAGACAACAGTCCCAGAACACAATCAGTGAGCATGGATCATGACATGGGAAAATGACTCCAACGGTCTGTGCCTAAGGAAAAATAGACCCGACCTCTACATAAGGATCCCCCAAACAGAGGTCGCACACCCTCCTCACTCAGCCCCACATGAGGAGATGAACCAATAGTAAAATGACCAATGCGTGAAGGAACTGAGTCGACCTCTTGCTTCGCACGTCCCTGCATTGGGAGTGAACCAGCGTGAGGAAGTTGAACCTCCTCTGCATGTGGATGAACAGTCGAACGCGAGGAACCAATAGACCATGGTGAGAAGGAAGTCAAGGGAGAGTGGAGTGAAGGCAATCATGGGTGGAGTGGGCATGTGGGCAAGGGACTGACAGTCCTACCACCCCACTCCCAAAGGCAATAGCTACCCCCACCCTCCCCCCCACAACAAAACCAAGCCATTGAAGAGGTTGGTGAAATAAGAAAGGTGGAAAAACAAGGAGGAAACACATGGGTTTTTCCCCCATAAACCAAGGTTTGACATCCCCCACCCCTTATCCTTTGGAACCATGCCCTTTTCATTCAACATTGCACTAACGTAGCTGGTTGTGGTTTATTTTATTTGATGTGCGTATTTACATGATGTCAAATTATAATGTGCCAAACAACATGATATCCCATCGGCAACTATACCTATTTCCGAAACATACACACACAAATCGATGGTGGGGCTTTTGCCTTTAGCTCCTCACCACGATTAATTACATTACATACATCATGCAAACGGGGTCAAAACTGAGATGTTACATTCCCCTCCCCCTTGGAATAACACCGTCCTCGGTGTTCCATTACATATATACAATACATATACAATTGCACATCAAAAATTCAAATTGCAGATTTGTTCCATGTTCAATCATTTACTTTGAACGTTCAAAGCCAAGTCCCTTGGCTTCCACGGACTTGTCCTACTGGTTCTTAGCTTCCAGCTGATCCCGAAGTCTAGCAAATTTGTGGCTATTTCCTTCATCATGTTCCCTCATTGGGCAGTCCCGGCATAAATGATGTCCTCCGCATCTCCAGCATTTCACTGGCTGCTTCATCTTTACCTACTCAATTTCTTTTGAGTCTTCATTCGTGGACCGTTTCCTATCGGCTCACTTGGACAATTGCCCCATTGTTGATCCACTTTCCTTTCCTTTTCCGATTGCTCCTAGAAGGCTTTTCACCTCCCTTTGCAAACCAATAAAGTCTTGCAAAATATGGTGGTTCATCTCATTCTTCCTTCCTTGTATCTTGAGCATCTCCCCAAGATTTTCTTGGATCTTGGCAATCATTTGAAGGAGACTTCTAGCTAAGTCCAACAACTTTTGATCTACTGCCATGATCAATGTGCACCACCTAGTTTCACTTTTCTCACTTGTGAAATGCACCATTGAAATTCTATCAGACCAAGCATTATGTAGGCATCAAAATCAGTTGGTTAATTACCCAATTGGCATGACAGTCCAAGTCTCATCAATGAGGCTTTCATATTTTTCATGCCTCCCCAACAGGCACATGAGCTCATTCATGTCCATTCTTGGGCAGGGAATTAACTATTCCAACATTCACAATTTTACTTAAGCAAATACACACATTTCGTTCTCAATGCATTCAACAATATTTTGTTTTCACAATGCATAAACATATATATATATATATAATCAAAATGCAAGAGAGAGTAGTAAGAGTTTTTTTTTCCCTCTTTATTTTGTTCCATCCTGGAACCCACACCATCACTGTGGCTTTTCATGCTCTCAGCCTCTTTCACTTCACCGTGAATGCTGGACCACTCTTTCTTGGTCATGACACTTAGTGTCCTTGGTCTATTCTAGACCTCCAAACCGTAGAGTCTCTCCACAAGGTTTTTCTCAATTGCTAGGACTCTCCCGTCTTACTAGCACCTTTTTCATTACCGCTCATTCCGAGCTTTCCAGGACATTCATATGTCCACATGCACCTCTAGGATGCTCTCATAGTCCTTGCCTCCAGCGATACCTATATCCAAACATTGAATAAATTCACATGTTTAGTTCACTCCCATTAGTTTTATCTCTAGAACAAGAGCTTAAAACAACATAACCAAATCATATACACATGTATATTCATAAGCAAAATAATCCAATACTTATCTGTATTGTGCATTTCCTTGTTCGTCCATAGGATCCTGCTTTGCTTTGCAAGCCTTGGGATCGCCTATGGACTTATATGTTATGTCAGCATGCTAGCTTCTCCACAACATCAAATAATTAATGTCCAGCCAGTACATTCTCATGTCAACTGGGCTTGGAACTTTACCATGACCATTTATAGGTCTAGGATCTACTATGGATCCCCAGGCATATAACGGCCCAAGATACACTTATACTAACAATAACACATACACTTATACCAACAATAACCCTTACTCTGCAACCACTCACAACAACTATTTACCTTTTACCTTTACCTTTACCTTTACCTTTACCTGTCAACACAAGCAACATGAGCAATACAAGCAACCTCATCAGCGTTATTGCTTTAAAACTATAATCACATTTCTCATCATTCACTATCAAGTATTGAGACACCAGGAGTGCGTCCACTCCCTAGGGTGTAATCAATATTGACAACCCTTTCATGATCCGACATCGGAAAAGTGTGCACCCATTCCCGGTGTGTGCCATGCAGGCCCTATGCATACTCAAGCAATCAGTCATAATGGATATTAAATCAAAACATGTTCTGCATATGGAATTTAATAATTAAATGTGCATATTCTTAGCAAGGGTTACAGAACACTTATCCATTTGTCATCGCAGTATGCCTTTGTTAAGGAGGAATGGAGGCTCCTTCCCTGAGTTAACAGTCCCTCAGTTTTCCATCCCAACTCCTTTTTACATTTCACACTCACACATGTCTTACCGACATACCCCATACCATCTCACTCATGTTATTACCAAACATGCAGTGTAGATAAGACATTTTCAAAATGTCCAATGGTGTTTCATCCGAAACCCATTCCCAAGGGAAAACCTTCCCATGACGTTTGGCTCTTGCAGGTCATCACACATGATCTTCCTGTAGTGTGTACCCCTGACACATTCATCAAATATCCAAACAGTCAATCATTACCTGATGCTACAGTCTAAATTGATTGTTCCATAACCAAGCAATGACATTAGAAATCAAATTCATTAGGAATTTGCAATTCTATCTACTATAGAAATTGACTTGTTCAATTGTGGGTTTCTTGTAAGCAGCACTACTATGCCCATTACAATTTTATGCTTACTATCATAACATGAATACCCACTTACCATGCATCCCTCCTGACACAATCTTACACAAGCCAACAATGATTAGTATTCGTCAGCAATTCCTTTAAATTCGAAATTCACAGTTCAAATTTAGCAATCCAACTATTGTGCACATCAACCATTTTCACAACCATGAGACTCTTCTGATAAAGTTTCGCGCTTTTACATGGTAGATTCTGGAATTGGTTAGGGTCTTACCTCTCACTGCCATGCTCGAAATAATCTACCTGAAACCTGAGCTTCAATCAACCAAACACAATCTTGTGCAAGCCAATAGTGACTAGTAGTTGTCAGCAATTCCTTAAATTCGAAATTCACAATTCAAATTTAACAAGCTCTTTCACATGGTAGATTCTGGCATTGGTCAGGGTCTTACCTCTCATTGCCATGCTTGAAATAATCTACCTAAAACATGAGCTTCAATCAACCAAAAACTTGGTAAGTCTGGATGCATATAACCTTTTCATTGCTACAACCATCACCGAAGCATTTTCAGAATTTGTAAAATTCAAATACTTCCAACTGTTAGTCATGTCAATATTATCAAATCTCATTTACTTCATGCAATCATTATCATACTAACATTTCAAGGTATAGTCATATCATTCATGCAACTAAATGAAATGTTTAGATACTCCTTACTTCACAAGCATATCATTCATACCACCTTGCTCTCCCATAGAGCATTTCTGGCAGCCAATTGATCATGACTATCCTGCATTCATAACAACCTCTGAAATGGTTCCTGAATTGTCATCAATTCATCATTTCAGCCATTAGTCATTCATAATATCACATGCACTCATCTCAATGCATTCATGCAATGCACCACAACATTGCACCTATACTTACTTTCCTTGGGCTACTAAGCTCAGTCAATATATACAAAGGCATGACACCTTTCTATATTCAAACATCCACAGGGTATGAGGTCTCTTACCTTTACCACTCCTTGGAATTTGTCATAAGAAACCTCTTACCTGCATGGGTCATACTTACACCCTTGACATGACCAATTTGGTTGGTCCTTTGCAGGAGATTGCAGAATTTGTTCACCAACTTTTGTTATGGACTTGTTGCCTCATCCCTTTCTTCATAGGGTTGCTGGTCACATTCATCAGGATCAGCAACATATTCTACTAGGTCCATGTCATCATTGGTGTTTCCATTAATGCCAACATCAAAGCAATGATTATCATTAGTGGTTCATATAAATATATAATTCCCAATATTCTTACCAACATGCAATATCCTATGCATGCAATACATATCTTCATGCATTTCATGCATAAAACTTAGGAAATGTAGTTATAATCAGCAAGACATGGTTTTAAGGAAACCTCCCTCTTCAAGTCTTTCATCCTTTCATGGGACTACTCTTCTACACAGCAGCTGATTGACTTCATAGTCCTTGTTACCCCTAGCATGCGACTATCCATATTTGTCCCTTCGATAGCAGTGACTGTCCTTAGCACTTTGCTAATCTATGCCCATATTCTGGTGTCTTACCCTTGCTCCCTACTGGATAAGCTTTCCAACACATATCCACATGCTCCATTCTGACTTTGGGTGTGAAAATCACACTACTTCTAAAATGACCATTTTCACCAAATCTCTACATTTTACACACAGCTGCATTTTGGTTGCCAACTTCAACCACCTCACTTCCATTGCACCATTCATCTTTTATGGATTTTGGGTCTTACTAATTTGCCCAAAACATAGGATTCTCTTTTCATAAGAACGACTGTCTCAAGGGACAACGGGGGTCAAGGGGGCTTGCCCCCTTGTGGTAGTGCCATCGTTTTTTTTAATTTATAAATCATTGATTTTCATGAAATCTGGTGCATAAGATCACTGCCACTTTCTCCCTTTTTCAGCCCTGAAATTCACTGAAAAACAGTTGCAAATCCCACTGAAAAATAGTCGAAATTCGCTAAGAAATCCCATGGAAAAACTCAGAATTCGCCTCTGCAGAATCGGCTCTCGAAACACTAACTGCTCCACAGAATCAAATCTCAGAATCACTAATTGTTCTACAGAATCGGTTCTTGGAACCATTAATGATCCGACATTTCGGCGGTCTCCCTCATCGGAAGGCTTAACGCTTTCACTTCCGCAATGGCGGCACACAAATCACTTCTTCTTTCAATTGGTGAACTGATTTTTTTGACTGGCATCGGTGTCGGTAGTCTTTCTCATCAGAAGACTTAGTGCTTTCACTTCTGCAACAGCGGCACACAAATCACTTCTTCTTCCGATTGGTGAACTAATTTTTTTGACTGGCATCGACGTCGCAGTATTTCTCGTCGGAAGACTTTGTGCTTTCGCTTTCGCAACGGCAGCACACGAATCACTTCTTCTTCCGACTGGCAGCTGTTTTACTTGGAACAATTTTAAACTTTTCTGCGGCGTCGGTGATCAGAGGAATTTTCTGTTGGGTGCGTAGTTGCTTCTCCATCTGCAACGGTAGAAGTCCGTTCCACTAGCTCTTCCGCTATGTTGGAAGTCAACTTCACTAAATCTTTCGCAACGATGAAATTCCACTTCGCTAACTCTTCCACAACGGTGAAAGTCCATTTCACTAACTCTTCTGCAATGGTGGAAGTCCACTTCGCTAATTGTTTCGATGGGGAACACTTAGACAAATTTTCTTTTCAGCTTTCTTCCAACTGTCCCGTCGGGCATGCTTCTGCTACGTCGAAAGTCCTTCCACCTGGCTCTTCCACAATGGTGGAAGTCTTTCCCGCTAGCGACCCGACCACTCAACACTTAGACTAAATTTTTCAAAAATTCTTTTCCGCTGCTGCACCTCGTCGGATGGCCTTCCGACTACACCTTCCGCCGTTTCAGAGGAGCTTTCCACTAGCTCTTCCAACTATTCAGCACTTAGGCAACTTTCGAAATTTGCTGCCATCTCAATTTCCGATCTCTGCTGGGCATGGAAGGTAGTTCCACTTCTGTCACTGTGCCCTTCATGGCCCATAGAGGCCCACTGTTGCAACCTTTGCTATGATACCATACTATCACGTCCCCATCCCTTTGATAGGTGAAGAGGACGCGACCAACACCAAGCATATGAGCAAACAGCCCCATGAACATAAACAAAAGAGATCAATGCTGAAATTAAAAGCTTAACATGATGCATAACAGGATGCATAATCCATCATTTTACATCCACAATTACTCAATGCATAATTCCTTAATCATACAGCGGAAGCTAACATACATTCCAGCATTAATCATGTTCATCATTTCTCATGAAACAGTATACAAATTGCAGAGATGAAGTAACCAGCAGCACTTATCTTTCAATGAAGAACTCACCCGAAACCAGCTACGTCGCTGCAGCGTTCCACCCAACCATAAGCCAGCGTTCTCATCAATATCTCAGCAATGCTACCACCCCCGAGCTGGGCATGATTCCTCCAAGGATAAGGATCAACGCAGGCTTACACATAGCCGAGGGACACAATCAGCTAAACCAACACCACTGGGTTTATCAGGCCATCAACAACTGGCCAAGCCAGAACAGTCCGAAGACCAACCACTGCTTACACGCAGCAAAACAATCCCTTCACAGCCCTGTGAAGAAGGAAAAGACAACCATGGATAATTCCAGACAAACGCTGAGCACAGCTCCATCCCACAAGGCAACACAGAGTTGTTCTTGGCCCTATCGTGGCCAAAACAACTCAGATGCAACCCAACCAGGGTGCATCAGCAACCCAAACTCACAATGAGTGATGGCCACAATCCACAGTCTCAAACAAGGAGAAAACTTGGCCAACATCACACACAATTCCTCAATATAATGGCTAAGCAACTTACACAGTCCCCAAACGAAGAGAATCCAAACTCCAACAGTCCGCAGCAGCCCATCTTCATAGTGAATGATGGCAATAGCACACCGTCCACAAAATAGAGGAGAGGCCAACTCCCAGCGTGGATAGAGGAAAACTCAACCCACGGATTGGAAATCCACAGTGGTCCAAAACGAAATTGGACACCACAGCCAACAAAACACGCAGGGAAGACAATAGTCCCAGAATGCAATCAGTGAGCACGGCTCACGACATGGGAAAATGACTCCAATGGTCTATTCCCAAGGAAAAATAGACCCAACCTCTGCATAAGGATCCCCCGAACAGAGGTTGCACACCCTCCTCACTCAGCCCCGCGTGAGGAGATGAACCAACAGTAAACCGACCAGCGCGTGAGGGAACTGATTCGACCTCTTGTTGCGCACATCCCTACGTTGGGAGTGAACCGGCATGAGCAAGCTGAACCTCCTCTGCGCATGGATGAACAGCTGAACGCGAGGAACCAACAGACCATAGTGAGAAGGAAGTCGAGGGAGAGTGGAGTGAAGGAAATCATCGGTGGAGTGGGCATGTGGGCAAGGGACTGACAGTCCTGCCACCCCACTCCCAAAGGCAATAACTGCCTCAACCACC
>LPNX010959739.1:88313-121481 GCA_001517045.1 Pseudotsuga menziesii
TCCATCACTGCATCAAAAACAAAGAGTCAAACACAAAACTTTCCCTCTTGTCTACTACAAGTCTATAAATTGGTAAGTTGTTTAAAGCAGAATTAAATATCAGCAAAAGAAAATCCCATTCCAAGTAGAGGCATTCAAATTTCAAACATATACTTATTTTTTTGAGGAACTTCATATCAATGAACACACAGAAGCACAAGATATGAATATGCCAATAATTGGTACCTAAAGACAACAAAATGACCAGAATTTTACTCACTTGGGAAAGCCAAAATATCTTTAAGTATGCTATGCCAGATAAACTCCACTAAAAAGTATGACCCTCGTCAAAAGATAAGTTATGTTTGGGTATCTCAAACCTGACCCGGTCTACTGAAAAGGTTAGTCAAGGAAACAAGAAAGTATTCCTTCCATAAAGACCAAATTATGGGGTAACTAAAATCTCCTCATCTTCACATTCCTCCTATTAAAAATACACAGCTCATACCATGAATTTCCATTTTTAGTGGATATAAAATATAATTAAAAAATTTCTTAACACTGATAAATAACATGTGAATAGGGATGTATCGGATATCAAGAAAACATATAATAAGTCTAACTCATCAATGCATCCTTTATTATAGCAAAAAACTAGGAAAAACGTATTTATAAATGATTAAAAAATGATATCTTGCTCAGGATTATGTTTATGATACATGAATTTTACTTGCAATTACATTTCTCACAACCGCAGCTCTTCATTTTAAACAAAGAAAAACGGAAGACAATCCACTATCGCCATTGGACTCCTCCATTCGATGAATTGTTAACCTATCCATCCATGCTAGCTCGTCCACATTATGTTATGTTTTGTGTCCACAATGAAAGTGCACATGCCAAGGAAAAATGACAATATGTTAGCAACTTAGCACAACCAAATATTGGAACAATGCACCCATGTCACTACACTACATCTATGCAAGTAAGATATTAAAACATCCACAATACATATCTAAGTCACCACTTTGATTGGATCTTTAAATATTCTACGTCAGATAAGCTCCACTGAAAAGTATGACCCTTGTCAAAAGATAAGTTATGTTTTAGTATCTCAAAGCTGACCCAGTCTGTTGAAAAGGTTAGCTAAGGCAACAAGAAAATATTCCTTCCATAAAGACCAAATTCTGGGGTAACCAAAATCTCCTCATCTTCGCATTCCTCCTATTAAAAATACACAGCATATACCATGAATTGCCATTTTTAGTGGATATAAACTATAATTAAAAACTTTCCTAACACTGATAAATAACCTGTGAATAGGGATGTATCAAATATCAAGAAAACATATAATAAGGTTTACTCATCAATGCATCCTTTATTATAGCAAAAAACCAGGAAAAACGTATTTATAAATGCTTCAAAAATGATATTTTCCTTAGGATTATGTTTATGATACATGAATTTTACTTGCAATTACATTTCTCACAATTGTAGCTCTTCATTTTAAACAAGGAAAAAAGGAATACAATCCACTGTCACCATTGGACTATTCCATTCGATGAATTGTTAACCTGTCCATCCATGCTAGCTCTTCCACATTATGTTATGTTGTGTGTCCACAATGAAAGTGCACATGTCAAGGGAGCATGATAGTATGCTAGCAACTTATCACAACCAAATATTGGAACAATGCACCCATGTCACAACACTGCATCTATGCAATTAAAATATTAAAACATCCGCAATACATATCCAAGTTGCCACTTTGATTGGATATTTAAGTATTCTATGTCAGATAAGCTCCACTGAAAAGTATGACCCTTGTCAAAATATAAGTTATGTTTCAGTATCTCAAACCTGACCCAATCTGCTGAAAAGGTTAGCTGAGGCAACACGGAAGTATTCATTCCATAAAGACCAAATTCTAGAGTAACTGAAATCTCCTCATCTTCACATTCCTCCTATTCAAAATACACAGCTCATACCATGAATTGCCATTTTTAGTGGATATAAACTATAATTAAAAACTTTCCTAACACTGATAAATAACATGTGAACAGGGATGTATCAGATGTCAAGAAAACATGTAATAAGTTTAACTCATCAATGCATCCTTTATTATAGCAAAAAACCAAGAAAAATGTATTTATAAATGCTTAAAAAATGGTATTTTCCTCAGGATTATGTTTATGATACATGAATTTTACTTGTAATTACATTTCTCACAATTGCAGCTCTTCATTTTAAACAATGAAAAAAGGAATACAATCCACTGTCGCCATTGGACTCCTCCATGCGATGAATTGTTAGCATGTTCATCCATGCTAGCTCATCCACATTATGTTATTTTGTATGTCCACAATGAAAGTGCATATGCCAAAGGAGCATGAAATTATGTTAGCAACTTAGCACAACCGAATATTGGAACAATGCACCCATGTCACTACACTGCATCTATGCAAGTAAAATATTAAAACATTCGTAATACATATCTAAGTCACCACTTTTATTGGCTCTAAAGTTAATCCCTACAGAGTGCATCCTACACTATGATTATTTTGAATTTGCAACTCTCATAAAACAACCAAAATTGCGCACCCATACTTTGACAATTTATTAAGGGGAGCCTTTCTTTGGCTCAACTCCTCTGGTCATGGACTTTGTCAATATACAACTCCTTCTAGGACCAATCCTACCCACCAAGGCTGCAATTTGGCTTCAGCCTTTTCGATCAAACTAGAATTTACAATAGTCACATGTCATGGGTGCCCTTCACTTTGCCAGTTACTCAACTCATAAGCTAAGAATCCAATATTACAATGGAATTCAAGACACTATAACAGAAAGACAAAAAGGTTGTACTTACAAAAACATTCCCCTGGTTAGAAGAAGAATACTCTTTGACTTCTACTGTAAAATCTGATAAAGAAATAAAGGTGATACAGAGATCAATTTACCACTATCCCATCTAAATAGAAACTTGCCACCTAATTTAAACAAATTTCTAATACAATTAATGAGAGCCAAAATCTAATTAAATTCTGTACTTACATTCATTTCATTAACTTGAACATTGTCAAAAGGGAAAATGATAGATGAGATGTTGAGTGTGATTGCTTTCAAAAAAATACCAATAGTACATGAAAAATCAAATATATGTCCTCAGGTTTAAACCTGTAGCGGGGAGGCAGGGGGTTGTTTGTTTACAATCCTAAGCGACAGTGGGAATTGACTTATGCTTGGTGGTCAACAGTGACCACCTATAACAACACAAAAGCATTATATTTAAATCAAGTGATAAAAATTATAAGAGCTAGGCATATTCAAAAACTTATTGCTAATGGAGACTCGACAATTATCATTTTCAAAATTAGAGACTTGACTCCCTATGCACCGTAATGTCTTGCAAGAATGATCTCTAGACCTAGAATTCAAAGAATTGCAAGTATTTTGACTTGGGGAATTGCAAGTATTGCAAGTATTTAGCATTGAATCATTTACTATTTCAAAGGTACCATTTTATATGGAGGAGTTATGCTTTATGAATCATCATTCCTTGGATATAAGGGCACCTAATAGTGGATTCAATAATTAGAGAGTCATGTTGCAAATATAAAGAGAAATACCCTGCTCCTACTGTAGCAGGGATTTCTCCCTTGCTACAGCACAAGAATGGATACCTTTTGTCTATAGGATGGAAGGATAGGTTCCTGGTGGTGAAATGCAAGAAAAACGGACAGAAACGAAATAAAGAACAGAAAAGAAGAAGAAATGGCTGGAAACCCCTCTGCAAACACTGTTAGGGTTTAGCTCCAGCTACCTGCAAACAAATGTTAGAACCAAAATACCTGCAAAAAGATGTTAGAAAATAAAACTGCAAACAAATATTGTTAGAGAAACTACAAAATACTAAAGCAAATGCATAAAATAACATTGGTATACCTTCTCTTGATGGAATGGGCCACCATGCCCTAGCTTGGAGAAGCACCTCTCTTGGATGGGGTAGCTATGGATGAATGGAAGATGGAGGAGAGGGAGTGTGGGTGGCTTGAGATACAGAGGATCTTAAGGCATCAACTCGGGCATCATAAAAGTATGCAAGGGAGAAGTGTTTTGAGAGTGACCCCCACCCCTCTATTTATAGCTTTTTTGGGGTTTTTTAGGGTTTTAAGCCCCTAGTTGGGGTTTTAGCCCCTTTTTGGGGATTTTAACCCCTTCCACCCCATCTTTAGCTCCTTTTGGGGTTTTTAGCTCCTTTGAGGGATTTTAGCCCCTTTTTGGAGGCTTTAGCCCCTAGGAGAACTATTTAGGCTCTTTTTGGGGGTTTTTAAGCCCTTTTTCTCATTCTTAAGCCTTTTTTAGGGTTTAGGGGTCCAATGGGGTGAAATGAGGGTCGTGCATAGGTGTCCTTGGGTGGTGTAGGCCATGTAGAGCTAAGTGAGGGATTTTTTGGGTTAATAGATTTCCCCGTGATGTGTGAGGGTAGGAGCTCATCATATGGCTGATGGACATCATAGGATTTTCTACAGAGAGTTGGTGCTTCCTAGGCTGAAGCATGGTGGCTTTTGGTTTTTGTATTAATATGGTTCCTGTCAATGGGTGAGATACAAATAATGTATGGCATGTATGTGGACGAGGCAGGCATCCTCATGCTTATAACAATGTCAAAAGAATAATGTGATCTATGCTCTATAATACAAGAGCCAATCATATACAGCTCATGATACATAGTGGTTGCCTCACTGAGAAGCTGAATACAATATTGATCTGAAGAAATGCTACATTGGACCCATGGCATTCTCATGGAATTCTATATATTCATGACTGATGGCCTGCTGGATCTGGAATGGTACATAGCTATATGGACTCACTGATTGAGAGTCAGAGTCTCTCTAGTACAAGTATGCTGCATCAATCATAAACCTATATAGAAGCACTGCTGGGGCTTCTGAGCACTGTCTCCAACGCAACCCGAAAATCATAAGGGACATAACCTATTTAGGTCCCTCGAATAGACTCATCAATGTGTTACAGTCAGGTGACATCTGGGGTATTCGACCAAATACTGCACAGACCAATACCCTATACAAATCTCAATGGTGCGATGATGTAGCTAGAGTCAAGCACATGAGAAACAACCATCCCGAGAGGCACTAAGGACTTGTCTCAAGTGGTCCAAGGAACTCATCAATGAGGTTAATGAAACCAATATATAGGGACCTCTGGGTCTATCCTCTGGAATATGTGTGTTGTCATAGACAGAGGGAGACCTACCCCTAGTCAAGGAAATGATATTTCCTTAACCAGAAGGGCGAGGAAGATAACCGAAAGTTGTGAGACAATTTGCGGACTGGCCCATTGAATGGGGGGGGGAGGGAAATAATTTAACAGGGGCATGGGGAGTGTAGTGGAATCAATCTTCCTTTGTTCAGAGTATGATGGCAGGGCAGACCAGGCAGCAAATGAAACTGACTCATGGGAATGGGATCATAGTTGTAATACCGGGAATGTCACTGCAGATGGGAATTACTTAGGGGAGGTAGACACTTTTGATATTGATGGGATCCAAGGAAGAAACATTGCAGAGTACTCTAAACAAAGGTGACCCAAAGTGGGAATGCTACCAAACTGTTTTCTGTGGGGTGGTGTCTAGAGACACCATTGTGGTATGATCTCGTGGATTTTTGACGAGCCCAAGAAAGCAAATGCTTGATGGTGCTTTCAATTTTAGAGAGTCTGAAAGCACAAAGAAGACTCTAGTGGGGGATCTTTTTCGTTGGTAGTCTCCTGTGCTTGAAAAAGGATAAAAGTATACATAGGAGAGCTTGCACATCCTATAGGGGATGAGAGACTTCTTTACCGTTGGTAGTCCAATCAAGCTGAAAAAGGTTAAACCTATACTGACTGGACGGTCATTCAGATAATTTTACGATCTTGAACGAAAACAATTTTGCTCGGTAATCTTTTCTTGATGAAAAGGGTAGAAAAGAGCATAACGAAAACCCATGGTGAGCTTTTTCGTAAAGTGCAGCCCCTCTGTTCGAGAAAGCATAAAAGTATGTAGAGGGGAATGGTCTTGGCTTGAATATGACAAGGTGGTCCTTTTCATTTGATGGTCTACATAGTACACAAAAGGAGATAAATGAGATTATGTAGATGCCCTTTCCTATACTTTAATGAGTGGGAAAGGAGGCAGTTGTGCTCAGCAATCTTTTCATTCTTTTAGGATTCCGAAAAGAGCTTAAAGGAAACTCTAGTATGGTCAACCAATTGCGATGGCATAGGCGGTGCCTCATGTCATGATGGTGGACAGTGGTGAAAAGTTCATCTACACAGTATGGATGGAGTAGATGGCTCTTAAACATACCAATACCTGCATGGGATAGATCGCAGTAGAGGCACGCGAGTCGATGCGGCAGAGGCATGCAAATAGAGGTGGCTCTCAGACAGAGTTTAGGAGAGTCGTGTGTGAGTTGCGGTGGATAGAATTGACTACATGTGATGTGAGTGCGAGTCTGAAGGTAGTTATATTTCAAATGCATGCATAGGAAATGATCCATCTTTCGGACGATGGTCTAGAAATCCTCATAAGGTGTAGTGGATGGAGTAGACTACTATGTGTAAAAGTAAAAATGGTGTTCCCTAACGGGCGGTGGCCTGAAAACCCACATGAGTAGCGATAGGAAAATGTGATGCAAGTATAGGTCTGCAGACACTTGCATCACGATGTTGTGGGTTGTAAATATAGGTAACTTCTGGGAAATGGTCCCGAAATTTGTTTGTTAAACATGAGACGATGGTATCATAAGGATATAGAAGATGAAATTCTGAAACCAGTGGCATGAACGACATCTCAAATAGACTCTGTATGGTGCTGTTATGTTAAAGGGGAGAAATTAGGTCAAATACGCCTATATAAGAGTGGGGACCACTTTGTGAAGTGTCATTGTCACTATTCACTGTAGAGTTGGAGAGGTAAGCCCTAAGATTTTAGTTGCTGATTTCTCCTATTCTGACCGACGGTTTTGAGTTCCGTGACTTGCAGGTAAGAGCTCTCACCAAATCTATTATTTTTGGTGCTTTACATTCTGCATTTGGTCACCTGGAGGTGCTCCATGAGCCTGCTAGGGTTTTATGGAGCAAGTTGCACCTTTTGAGGGAAAAAGAGTGACCTGGACGCACCTGTGGGGCTTTTTTTAGTGACTTGGTCACTCATTTTTCCCAAATAGGTGTGACTTGCCCTCTAGGTGATGTTTTTTTATGAGAATAGTGGCTGACATCTGTGTTTTGCTTGTGCATGATGGATGAGATTAAGTGGCGAGAGAGATACTATAATGACCTCTGGGAGGCATCATTGTAGGATGGGAATGTGCGTGATACACTGGCCCATTGTGGTTTACTGAAGTTAAAGAGGATACCCCTCATGAAGAGCTTTTGTTTGTTGTTGAATACGCTGGTGAGCTTTTGGGATATTGAGCAGGAGGATTTCCTCTTCTAGGGGTAGTGTATTAAGATCATGCCGGTGGATGTGTACTTCCTGACTGGGCTCCCAGTGTTGGGAATTGTTGGTGACTTGGCCCTGGTGTTGTCTCAGGGTGAGACATTGGAGGAGCTTTGTGACAGGCATTACTATGCTACTACTTATGTGCGTGGTTTGCACATCTTAATGTGTGATATTAAGGATCTGTCAACAGGGGCGGTGGAAACACTACTCTGCACATCTTGGGTTCCACGGGGAGCCACAAGATATCTAGAGGGTAGCTACAGTTGGTAGAGCATGCCACGGGGGGCACATACTATGGGTGGTTCCAGATGTATCTTTAAGCTGTTCAGTATTAGCTAAACAAGGAAAAGGAATCTGGGACAGGCTTCTGCTTTGGCTCATTTCTTTGTGCTTTATTTTTTGAGAAAGTACCTACACTGCGTCTGCACCGATCTGTGTAGAATAGTGGTCCATGGGAGCCGCAGATGTATAGGTGGTGCCAAATGATGATACGAGAGGGTGGTGGAAAAGTGGGCTACTTCTTCACTGAGGAGCTATTAGAGCAGTGGAGTCAGCTTCTAGTGGTCATTGAGGAGTACCCATATGCAAATATGAACTATCATGGGGACCCCGAGATGCCCCGACCTGCAGGCCAGGCATGGAAACTAGCTGGTATGTATGTGTGATGTATTTATGTTCATATTTATACATAATGTAGTTGAGCTGGTTGATAGTTCTATGTTGATATGTGTGGACTGATGGTGTCCTTGTTTGTGTATGCATATATTGGTTCCCACCCGCTGCCCAGGCATCAGAGGCAGGTGGTTTCTATGGCACCTGCAGCAGCTCCTGCGGAGAGCCCTCGTAGGCGACGACGGGAGGTGGATGGACTTCTCTATTTATATGTATATATTTTTATGTGACTTATCTATTTATATATATATATATATATATATATATATATACTATGCACGTGGATGCGCTTTTATGATTTTATATGTGAGTCTTTTTATGATGATGTGAAATGCAAATGCCTAGATGATGTATTATTACACTTGTGTGTGTATTTTATATATGATTATGCATGATGTTATGGTTGTATGTTTCCTATATGTGATTATGAATGTGCCAATTTAGAATATCATTAGCCATTTGATCTACTACACTATTGAGGTTTCTGGGAACATGTGTGAATGTGATGGATTCAAATGTTCTAACCATTTTTTTAGTGCGCAGGAATTTTCTAAAGAGGCAAGGGTCACGTACCTGGTAGTGGTTGTTCAATTAAGAAACAAGCAGCTGGGAGTCTAAGAAGACATCGAGATGGAAAATGCCTAACTAGAGAGTAGCAGCCAAGAGGCCATTCACACCATCATACTCAGCCTGGTTGTTGGTCGCACTGCCCATGCATATTTCATCGATATGGATCAACTCGTGTGACAGGGAGTAGATGACCCATGCAACCAAGGCGAGGTTTCGAGACCATCTGCTCACACCATTAGCAAATCCCACGTACTGGTCCAAGGTAGGATCCATCTAGAGGAATGAGGGGAAACAATACATAAGACTCACTTTTGAAAAATGCATAAAACAAAAAGGGAAAAGACTATATTACAAGTTGTAATATCGTCACTCAAAGGGGTGACGCTAGAGGGAAAGTCGTTTGGACTTTCAGGGGATTAGCGGTCATTCCTTTGTGTGACACAATGAACCCTAGGAGACGACCCCTTGGGACACAGAAAACACACTTGAAAGGTTCAAGCATATTTCATACTTGCAACATCATAGGAAGACTTATTGCAAGTCATCTATGTGTTGTGCTCGCTTCTATGACCGCGCAATAAGGTTGTCAAGATAAACCAACATGATGTGAATGAGGTTGCGGAAGCAGTGTGTCATGGCACGTTGAAAGGTGGCTCCAGCATTTTTCAGGACAAAGGGCATGACTCGATGTGTGGATGTTCCCCAAGGGGTTGTGAATGCAATCTTGTAACGGTCTTCTTCTCAGATCTGAATTTGGTTATATCTGAAAAATCCATCCATGAAGGAAAAGGCCTCATGTCCAGCGCATGCATCGATAATCTGATCGATGAAGGGTGTTGGGAAGTTGTCTTTGGGACATGCCCCATTAAGATCATGGAATTATATGAAAACACGGAAGGTACCCTATCTTTTATTCATGGGAAAAGGATTAGAAACCCAAGTGGTGTATGCAATGGGGTAAATGAAGTCGGTTGTGCACAGCTTCTCTATCTCAGCTTTGACCGCAGCCACTTTGGAAGGATGGATGGGTCATTGCTTATGGAGTACAGGGACCACACCGAGCCATGTGTCGATGTGGTATTCCATGATGGATGGATCCAGCCTAGGAATTTCAATGTAAGACAAGGAAAAGATGTCATGGAATTATTGGAAGAGAACTTTGTAGGCAACGACCTCTTCCAGGGAGTAAGATGCCCCCAGCATGATTTCTTCAACAACCTTAGGATTGGTTGAGATGTTGATTTTGATGGTTGGTGAGATGTTGGCCATGTTCCCTTCTTCAAAGGTGTCTGGTGCCAGGATGGGGTTCTTGAACCAATCAAATTTCCCATGAATGAAATCTTTGGTTTCCACGAAAAACTGGTCAAACTGCAACACAAGTTCTTCAGGGAGGAAGAACAAGCTATGGTGCATGTTGTCCCATAGGTATTCCAGGGTGGTTAAGGTTTCAAGTATCTCCTCATCATTGCGGAAGCAATGAAGAGACAGGTTTTGATGGACCGTCGTTGGAGGTGAATATGAGCGGGTTGGTATAATTGGACATCATGTAAATGGACATGGTGTCCAAAGAAGGAGGTGGGGGTGAACTTCTTCAAACAAAGTGATCTCATATTCAAGGGAATGTTGACGAAGGTTGGCTAAATCCATTCGAAACTTGGGTAAGTCTTGAAAGTGGTGAGAATACTATCCATACAGTCTACAAATGGTGCAAGCATGGTTTGTTCTCAATGACTTGTTTCTCACTATTGGCGCTCTTGAAAGCTCAACCACGGGGAGGTTTTTGATTGTATCCATGGCGTCCAAATGCACATGAATTATAGGAATATCAGGGAAATTTTGAGTTGGATGGCCCTGTTCTTTGCAAATGACTCAAGGCGGGATCTGTCGAGGTTCAGCGGTACCTTTTGCATTCTTTCCCCTGGCCCTTTTTGGGTGGGCCGGTGCGGGTGCAGGTGTGGTGGTTGGTTTTTGCGAGCTAGGTGGAGGATGAGACTCGACTGTAATGGGTTGCACGGGAGTTAAGACTACCTGGGGAATTCATGGTTAAGCTAGTGGATCAAGATACCACACAAGAATTCCCAATGTAAGGTTGGGTAAGTTTAAGGTGGCCATTACTGGCTTTCTCATGACACCAGGTGGGGGAAAGAGGAAAGGAATTGTATGAACTGGAGAGGAGCCTAGATAACTCACTGATGGTTGTATGTGGGGGTGAGGTTGTGGTTGCGGCTGCACATAATGCTATGGCTGCAGATGATGTTACGGCAGTTGTTGATGTTGCGGCTGCGGATTATGTTGTGGCTACTGTTGATGTTGCGGCTACAGACAGTTTTGTGGTTGCGGTTGGGGTTGTGGCTATAGTTGTTGTTTGGGTGCAGAAATGATGGATGAGAGCATGCACAAGTCCACAGTATTGTTTGGTGTCAATGGTGGTGACACTAAGGGGAAAGGAGTCGTCATGGTGGTATCGGCAAACAACCCATGGCCCACATTCAACAATAGGGAGGTTGGTATGTTGTCAACCATGGTGTTGACCACAGGGATAACATTGGCATGTGTGTTCATCCCTTGTGGATCAATGGTGTTGATCATAGGGATAACATTGGTGGGTGTTGTTAGCCCTTGTGGATCGTGATAAGTCAGTTGGTTAACCGTCATGATTTTCCCTTCATGGGGGAACGTCATGAGACAGAAGACAGTTGATGTGACAACTCTCATGGCATACATATAACTTCTTTCAAGGAGAAGGTTATAGTCCAATTGAGTGTTGACAACCTCTATGTCGATCATAACTATCTTCCTGGCTAATGTGATGGGGACATGGGGGAGGATTCCTTAGGATTTAGTCGGATGGCCATCATAAGGCCATAGAGTTATGGAGGATGGTTGCAAAATTGGGGATCCCAATTTCTGCCAGACTAGGATAGACATAACGCATGTAGATTCCCCTTCATCCACTATGCACCAGTGCACAACCAAATTCTGAATAGACACTGGGATTTGAAAGGAAATGGTCAATGGCATTCGCGGTTCTCCATTCTCTGTGTCGAATGTGATCAACTTGGAGTTGGAGGGGTCTATGGCCCCAAGGGCAACTAGTAAGGCTTTCCACTGCATTGGGAAAGTTTTCAGTACCTCAAGAGCGAACATGGCGGTAGGTGGTTGGGAAAAATCATCCACGATATTGTAGCTGACAATAGCTCTAGCCATGGAGTTGTTGGCAACCCGACGTATGGGGGGGCATGGGAAAGGGGGTAATTGAAGAGGTGTATTGACTATTTTAGATGTAGATGTCACTGATGTGTCCGCGGGTTCGGAGTTGGTTTCGTACTGATTCCATCTGGTTTGTAGGTTGACTTCTTTAGTTGTCATAGCTGGCAAGTTGTGGACACCTGTTTCTGCTATGGGAGGTGTTGCCAGAGTGTTGGGATTGGGTTGGGGAGGGGGTGCGGTTGCCACCAATCCTTGGACTGGTAATGGGTTTTGGAGCACCATAGGAGGAGGTCCTTGTGGTGTCGGGTTGGGTTGGGCTTGGTCCATTGTGTTGGCGGTGTGTTGAACCTCGTTCCTAATGTCCTGCTTAGCACAACCCATGAAGGGACACTTGAATGTGTAGTGCTCGTAGACCTCACAGAGTGTGCATGGTTGGTTTGTGCGCAACAGGGCGTTGCGTCTTGGTGCATTTGGTCGTGGGGAATTTTGGGCTGGCCGATTTGCCGCATCATTGTTGGAAGGATTTGGTTGTTGACCGCCTCCCTGTGGTTGATTGTTGCCTTAGTTTCGGGGTCAGTTATTTCTGGCTTGCCCTTGTTGATTATTGGGGGCTGGCTGGTTGGGATGGTTTTTTTGTGCAAACACTTGTCCTAACAGAGCGGGTGGAGCAGGGGTGGGGGCTTGAACCGCTTACACTGGTGGTGCATAGTAGATTTGGGTGGGTGGCAGTGCCACAAATGTGGGTATTTTGCCCGTGTATTGCTGTGTTGGCCAAGCCAAGGCCTGAGCCTGCTACGATGGTGCAGGTTGTGCGTAAGAAGTTGTGGCTCCAGACTAGGACATCATTCTTGCATAGTCCGGAGTTTGGTTCTGGTAGGAAACAATAGCAGTGTTGCTTGGTTGTGGTGGTATTACAAGTGGTGTCAGACAGTGCTGTGGTTTGTGGGAGACCGATCCTATGATGCCATCTGCAGCATGGGATGCCCCCGATGCATCCTGGTAGGAGGTACCCACATGGGGAGAGTCTGGAATGATAGTGTAAAGGTACCTAGACTGTGCATAAATCATATCAAACTATTGGGATTTCAATATGGCCTCCTCTTCAAATTGGGGACGTTTGAAAGCGATGTCCTTTGCTATAGGTGGGAGCAAGGTTTTGAGGAACTAATCTAGGAAGATCTTGTCAATAATTTGGATCTTACACAAACTATGGTGTCACCACCACTGATGGATGTGGTCGGTTATGTGGGTCGTAGTGTTTTGGTGCCAAGATAACAAGATCTCCACCCCTTCATCATATCTAATGAGGAGTTGGAAATATTGTAGGAACATGAAAGCTAGGGAGTTGAAATCTGGGTACTTGACTTGTGGTAGCTCAATGTACCACTTGGTTGCAGCACCTGTGAGGGTGCGTTGGAATAATATTATCCTGATTGAATCATCTATGATGCTATTTGTTGAGGACCATAGATGAAACATCATGATGTGGTTTTGGGGTCACTACCCTGCCTTCCCTTCAAACTTGGGAATATCTAAGGGCATTTTGGTTGGCATGGGAGGCCAAAACGTTTGATGGTGGATAGGGTCATTTGTTAACCGAGCCAAATCTAGCAAGTTGAGATGTGCCATGAAAGGGAGGTTTGACCCCAGGTTGATGTGAGATGGGGCAGCCATGGTGGTGGGGTTTGCAGGTGCATAATGCACCTGCATTGCTGGAGGTACTTGTGGTGGAACCATTTTGGATGCACCAGTGCCCCCAAGTGTGGTGGGAGGGATAGTGTGGGTGGAATGGCCACTGCCCCCATGTAGGACAAGAGGGGAAATGTAGGTGGAAGGGCCATTGCCCCCATGTGTTGTAGGTGGGACAGCTTGACTGGTCAATATGGGTGGTGGCAGCTAACTTATCATGGTTTCCATAACTATGCTGGGGACACCTGCCGGGTTGTTGGTGATAGTTTATGGTGTGGACATGGGTCCACTAGAAATTGCTATGTCGAAAAATGGATCCAGGTTTGCACCAACCATGGGGCTTGATGGTGCAGTGTGTAGATATGGTTCAGACTAATATGGTTCTGAATATGAATCAGAGGCTATGTGGCCTTCTTATGGTGTGGGAGGTCGTCAAGAATGGTCTCAAGGATGTCAGTTTAATGACCCGAACTGAGGTGGTTCGCCTCTTAAGTGTGAGGAAGAGTGTGAGGGATCAAATGTGTTAATTTTGAATGTCAAACTAGTGGTAATTATTATTGGACCCCGGTTTCAATGGGTTCTTATTAGCTATAGGTGGTCACTCGACCACCAAGACTGCTAAAAGATAGCGCTTGGATTTTTTCTCATGGGCGTGCTACTCAATCAGTGGGGGTCATTTCCTGTTTTGCTTGGCAATTCCTCTCAGCGGACAGCTACTTTGGGGTTCCCGTGGTACTCCTCACAATGAGATTTTGGGCTGAGCCCAAGTACTTCCCACAATTAACGTAGTCAGGGACTTATGTCCTTAAAGACTGCAGATTTTTAACTTAGTGTAAATTTATAAATTTTAGTGGCTCTCTCAGCGTCATGAAGTGAGTTGAGTTTATTTACATGGTATGGTGCGTATGTCTTTTTTTTTCTATTATCTGGTGGCTGCAAATGTTTTATGAATATTCCATAGAGTTCATATCATTTGTGGATGAATGTAGTAAATAATAATCAGAAATTTTTTTAGACATGTAGCATTTGTAATCCTAAATTGTGATATCTTGACTAGGTGACTACCTTACACCTATATTCTTCTTCAACTAGGAGAAGGTGATGGGCTCTCAACACAATCAGACTAATCCCATCCATAGATCCACAGGTCACCTTTCGGATGCAAGGTTGGTCAGCAGGGAGGACACTGAGCGTCGTGAGGCCCCCTGGGCCTACTACCCCCTCTACCTTCCAAGTCACCTATTTTTAGTGGCTTTGAAAAATGTTAGGTGAAGTGCCTATTACTATACGAGTTGTGCCCTTCGTCTTATCCCATAATACCCCGAAGGATGATGACTGGGTAGAGGAGGAAGGGTTAAGCAAGATTGTTGATTTTAAGTGAGTTTTAGTCAAACTATATTCATTAACCCATTCAGTATTTAATTTACACTTTGTTTTGTAGATAATAAATCAATTCGGATGGACAGAGGTGGATGAGCTGCACTAACAGTCCTTAATTATTAAAAAACCAATTTTGAGTGACAAATCGCACATTTCGGGTCAAATGTGGCGAGGGGGTCGCCAAATTTTTCTAGAAATAGGTGAGGGGGTCTCTCAAATTTTGTAGACAGAAGCGGGATATCTTTTGGAAGGGGGTCGCACCTTTTGGGGGTAAAAAGGGCAACCTGGTCGCGCCTGTGAGGCCCAAATGAGCGACCCGGTCCCCTATTTGGGGCCGATAAGTGTAACCTGTTATGAAAAGTAAAAATGTTTTTGAGCCCGAGTCAGATTCGACTGACAGTAACCTGTACTATCGGCAAATGGACTTGGATTTTCCTTGTGGAGGCTCGACGGTAACAGAAAATCTAAATAAACAATATTTTAAACTAGATTTAACAGAAAAATTAACCTAGGGCAAAAAACTAAACTAAAACTTGAAATTGTTGAAAAATAGACCTAGGGATCTTGTGGGATCGACCTGGTATGGTCGTCAGTTCTGTAGCAGAGATTTCTCCCTTGCTATAGGGTAGGAATGGCTACCTTCTGTCTATAGGATGGAAGGATAGGTTCCTGGTGGTGAAATGCAAGAAAAATGGACAGAAATGAAATAAAGAACAAAAAGAATAAGAAATGGTGAGAAACCCCTTTCCAAGCACTGTTAGGGTTTAGCTCCAGCTACCTGCAAATAAATGTTAGAACCAAAATACCCACAAAAACATGTTAGACAATAAACCTACAAACAAATTTTGTTAGAGAAACTAAAAAATACTAAAGCAAATGCAGAAAATAACATTGTTATACCTTCTCTTGATGGAATGGGCCACCATGCCCTAGCATAGAGAAGCACCTCTCTTGCATGGGGGAGATATGGCTCAATAGAAGATGGAGGAGAGGGAGTGTGGGTGGCTTGAGAGACAAATGGTCTCAAGGCATCCACTTAGGCAGCATAATAGTATGCACGGGAGAAGTGTTTTGAGAGAGACCCCCAGCCCTCTATTTATAGATTTTTTGAGGCTTTTTAGGGTTTTAAGTCCCTGGTTTGGGTTTTAGCCCCTTCCTCCCTATCTTTAGCTCCTTTTGGGGTTTTTATCTCCTTTGAGGGGTTTTAGTCCCTTTTTAGAGGCTTTAGCCCCAAGGAGAACTATTTAGGCTCTTTTTTTGGGTTTTAAGCCCTTTTGCTCATTCTTAAGCCTTTTTGAGGGTGCGGGGGTCCAATGGGGTTAAATGAGGGTCATGCATAGGTGTCCTTGGGTGGTTGGTGTAGGCCATGTAGAGATGAGTGAAGGATTTTTTGGGTTAACACCTACAACATTGCATCTTTAGAGAAACCTTTAAAGGGTTGTATATTTAGCTTCTAGGTGATGATACCAATTATTTGAAAGGCAGGACAACTGGTTACGCATGAAATAAACTGGAAAAACTTGCAAACTATTAGGTATAACAAAATATATATCAACTTTGTGTTGAGATGTACAGGATATGAAACAGCTTCCATGATGATTGGACAATAGTTCATAGAGAGAAATAACCATTGATAAGAACTGAACTTTCCTTAGAATGTATGGTCACCTAAAATAAGACTACATTAAAATTTAGATTCTAGTAAGATTTTAAGATTGACTAAACCTAATGAAAAGGTTGGAGAGATTGGTATTCTACAGTGTTCTTATAATCTATAGTTATAGAAAGGCATATTCTTATCAATATTTATGATATTCAAAATTAAGGAATTTACTTGACCATGAAAAGCACATTTATGATGAAGCAAAGGATAGAGAAAATCATGATGAGGTTCATATTCCCCATTTGAACTGCCTACAACAAACTATTTCTTCATATGGGTAATAAAGCATGTCTCCACCCTGCTTGATTGGAATGTGAAAGTGCCATGCCCTGATTATATGATTACAAATGAGTTTTAATTTCCAATTCCCTTCAGGCCTTACACCATGTTTACGCCTTCCACTCTGACTCCCCACATGGGATGCATTGCTTCTTCAATGGAATATAAGAGCCTGACTAAGACCCGGGTCTCATATTTTGGTGTGGAGTTATATTTACAAGTACAAAGTTCAAGGTTCATGAAGACTTGTTCAAAACCTACCTAGCAGTTTCACAAAAACAAGAGCAAATACGACACAAAATTTGGCACAACAGTTTTTTATTTTATTTTTAAATTTGGTTTTGATTGATCTAGGGGGGGAGTTACAAATACTCTCAAGATTCAGCACCAATAGCTTCCTTTCTTCATTTCATTAGAACATTATTTGTTGAATTCCATTTACACATACAAAGTTAAAGGCCATGAAATGTTATTCAACACCTGCCATGTAAGATCTGTCCATCCTTATTCAACATGTTGGGTATGTATGGTATCAGCATCCCATTTTCAAGATAAAATATGTGACATTACCAGAAGGATTACTCACTTTGGTGAGTTCAAGAGGTTCAAAAAAGTCATCTGCAGTATTTAACCATCTACATCTGCTCCAATCCTATTTTTATCAAATTATAAGCATGTTTATTATCACTGTAGTGACCCTTATTTGTGAATAAATTGAAACATAAGATGCTTAGAGTCATGGAAAATGAAAGCAATACATATGATATTGTGTTATAAGGGAATATGTTGCAAATGTTGACTTGGCCATTACAACAGAGTCTATCCAAGCAGTTGGAAAAATTGCATTATAGTAGTGTGATGTCAACGGTATTGTTGATCGAATTCTTCAATTCCTTGAGATGGAAAAGGATTCTATCACCATAGAAACTCTGGTTTTAATCATCAAAGTCATTTTAAGGAATTATCCACACCAAACTCATGACTGTATTGTATTCATTGGCAACATTAGCAGTAGAAATTTCTTGAACCCAAGGATAAAGTTGCAGTGGATTAGATGTTCATAGAATATTCTCAAGATATTGTCGAGAAGCCTCTAGAAACCTAGAGCATGTAATTAATCCATCTAAACAAGCAATTTTTGTATTTACAGATACTCAGGAGTAGCAAAATCATGCATTGTATATTTGATGAATTCAACTTTTATTTATGTTATTTCTTGGGAGCCTCCTATACTTTTGTTTATAAGGAACATCAAGGACCAACTTTTCAAAAGATATGAGATTTTTGGATTTCACCATAGGACCTACTAATAATCTCCTCCTAGAGGTAAAGAGTCAAAGCAAGTGAAAATGATCTATTCCAAAGAGTTGAAGCAACAAATCATTCTTTTTCATATAATGCTTCTGACTACAATGAAAGTTCTGCATCCCTTGTCTCCCATCCTCCATCTCTTACAAATGTCCCTCCTCAATCTAAAATTTCAATGACAAGAGAGGAACCTCTAACGCTTATTCCACACATGGCTTGTGTCATTGATGATTTGCTCATGTTGGACCCTTTCATGCTGGCACCACCAATTTTTGCATTAACACTTGGTCCTACCACCTTTCAACAAAAATGAAGTTTTATTCCAATTTCTCTAACACAGGTGTACCCATCCTTCTCTATCATAAGCAAGGGGCATCAATTCAATGCATTGCATCAGATGGTGCAGATCCAAAGTTTAGATTCAACAACACAGTTTAATTTGTTTTGTTAAATTTTATCAGTAAATTTTTTTTTTGATTGATCCATGGGGAGTTACCCAATAAAACACCAAACCCACTCACTTTAACATGAGGAAAGAAAACCTAGTACTACTATTCCTATTATGTTCAAGTATTAGGAATGCCTTTACTGGAATAATCCCCACCACAATTGTTTTCTGTGAAGATTGATCAAAATTAACATTTGCTGAAGCTTTCCTGAAGTTCCTATCCTAATTTTGATCATGTTCCCACCATTTAATATGAGTATTAGGAATGCAACCATTCATCTAGATGTTTGGTTTCTGCAACAATATAGAAAAGACGGGAACACTAGGATCGACGTAGTTTGGGAAAGTATTAAGGAAAATGAGGAAATTAAACATAGAATTTGATAGATTTTAAACCAAACCATCAGTTACCTCTACATGCCGATGTCTTCTATTTTAATTTTCCATTATTTACTCTTCTAAACTACTATTTTAATTTGACATAGCTCTGTTTACTCTTTTTTGCATGATTCCTCAATGTCAAAACTAAATATCCATTTAGTTGATGCTATGACCCATTTTTCTCCAAACCAAGCCAGGATTACTACATATCAACGCTATGTACATCCATCAATTATAGTTACCTAGGATAAATAGGAACATAATTATTCAAGCACATACAAAAATATTATAAATGGACAAATAGACGAAAACAATGTGGTTTATACCTTCCTTAATTTCTATACTTTGATATATAATACGATCACAATTTGTCTCTTAGGAGACAAGTCACTAACAAAACAATGGACATACCTAAGAGAGAGATAGGTAGGTAGTTGTAGGGTAGAGTGAGACAAATACAGAACACAAGGTCACGGATCAATACTGTCCACCTCAAAACATATATTAAAAACAAAAAAAAACTATTTGCATTTGCAGTAGCTGTCGACCCAACACCTCTCCACCCACAAAACTCAAAATCCCTAATTGAGGTTCTACACCCAGCTTGATGAGATTCAAACCAAATTCAGTTAATTTTTTTAGGCCTTTGGCCACAAATAACTGCACCTAACTAGACTAAATTTTTAGCAGCTACACTTATTGCCTCATGCCTTAGGGCTTGAGGTCCAAACTCCACTCAATGCAGCTAGGATTTATTCTCTTAGCTTTTCCATACCTCAAATATTGTCATTATCTGCTCTAGGAGAACATCATGGATAGTCCTAACTTGTGCCCATAACTGCCTCACATCCACAAAAATGGCCCAAATTGAATGCTGAGGCTGCTAGAAGGTGAAACACACCCAATAATGTTCAAAACAATACCCATATTGGCTTAATTATTGTTATAACTTGCTGTTATAGGACCCAAAACTGGCTAGATATGAGGTACAGGGGCTGTTCATTTCCTTTCATTGTCCATAGGTGGCATGGATTTCCCATAGCTCATTTTACAACTAAGAAAAAGACAACATCATACTTTAGACTTTCCTAGAAAAATCAGAAACCAACCCATAAACCCTCATGAAAAATTAAGTAAACACCTTATGAGAAACATGGGAAACAATGTGCATGATTCCTCAATGTCAAAACTAAATATCCATTCAGTTGATTCTATGACCCATTTAGGGAAGAGTGAGACAAATATAGTGCACAACGTCATGGATCAATACTATCAAACTCAAAAAATATATAAAAAAAACAAAAAAATCTATTTGCATTTGCAGTAGCTATCAACCCAACTCTCGACCCAACATCTCTCCACCCACAAAACTCAAAATCTCAAAGATAGACAAAAAAATCATTACCACAGGGAGAACAGAATGAGCCAAGAAAACTTATCCATGAGGCCTCTTTGGTGGAACAAACACACCCCAGGGGAATCAAAACAAGAATATATCCCTAGCTAATATAAGAGGATAGGATAAAGAGTCTCATACTCGAAAATGGAAAAACATGAGCAGGCCACAAATACTGAAAAAAACTCTTAAAAGAGCTGTATCAAGCCTTCCTCAATAATTTCTCCTTCCCAGAGTCCTGATAAGGAGAGAAGAACAACCTTCATATTAAGTGCTTCCTTGGATAAGCGGTCTGAACCATGTGGGTACTTAATATGTATTTGATTTAAAAGTTACATTTTGGCATCCCAAACCCTAATTTTAATTGTAAGTGTTGTTAAGTGAACCCACATGTAAAGTGGGTGCATAAGTTAAGTTAAAGGTCTAATATAAATAAGAGACCATTCTTGTCATTTGTATCATCACTTCATCACTTGTTCATGCAACTCACTAATCATAACGAACTTGGAGAAGGAGGTGCCAAGATTAGGGTTTCCTCATGAAGCTTGATATTAGGGTTTTCTCATGAGGATTTAAGGGGGTGCTACTCGAACGATAATGATTTAATAATTGTGGCTGAGATATGGGGTACCAAGGATATATTTTCTTGTGTTGATGTTTACAAATACAAGGAAATCACATTATATACAAAGGTACTTGATGTGTTGGATCTATATCAGAGGACATTACCAATTTCATTTTTTAAGTGTTCTTTTGATGCCTTCAAGCTTCTCCAATAAGATCCATTGCTGTTATCCACCTTCCAACAAAAGTCTATTTTGTCTCTATTGCTAGAATCTACTAAAGGGCTACGTTTCTCTGCTCTTGGATGTGAGGATCCTGGATCCAGCATAGGACAACTATAGAAATATTTACAACCATTATTGAAGTTGATGTTGTATTCACCACAGAAATACATACGAAAAGATGCCCATCTTCTAGCATACAAAGCAATGTTAAGCACCTCTTCCTTTGATTGAAATAAAGAGGAAGTGGGAGTGTGGTTTTCTTTCTTGCTTGTTCACAATAGTACATAGGTTCTCCTCAAGGAAAGATGAGAAGTACACTCTCCAGACAACTTGGCCAGTGGTATGTTTGGTTCATTGGGATTAACTGTTATTGCTTTCTTATGTGATGTGGTATCTACAGTGGGAAAGAATCTATACAAGTACCTGGATGAGCTACTTTCCTTTCTCTCTAAGCATATTTCAAAGGAATATCTTTCACCTCCAAATTTTATCCCTCTTTTTATTTGTATCTTTGAAAAGTTCCTTCGAGTTGTTGAATTAAGCTCCAAAAGTTTGAAGTTAGCTCAATGGACAGTCATTGCAATCTATGTGGCTAGTGTGTTGAAATTTCTTTTGCAATCTCAGGTCAACTCAAGGGCATTGAATTTTATTATCATGACTATGTTGTCTCCAAATATTCAAAAGGATTTTCAACCTAATCAGGCTTCATAAACCTTTCTTTGTGAGTGGAGTCGATTAAGAAGCTTATTGCTTTTTGGGAAACATTCTTTATCCAAAGATCAAGATGGATATAACTTGGAAGTGATGGATAAGCAGTGTTTAGGAAAATACAGTTCTAGTATTCTGAATCCCTTTCCCAAGTTCTCGATCATCCTGCAATAAGCATTTTTATGTCCAAATGGATGTATTCTTCTATTTTGAGGAATAATCAAGACATGGGATCTCCTGATATTGAAATCATTGGTTTGAAATGCAAGAAATGGAGAAGGAAGTGTGACAAAACTATATTTGAGATATTTTTGCATCTTTGTCAAGTAAAAGCTATATTGAGCATCCTAATGGAAATTACATCCTCCCAACATAAAATAAACCCAGGTGGAGCATTGAAGTAGGGCGACTCCTTTGGTAGAACCATTGCAGAGGCTTGCAAAAATTTCATTTGTTTGTGCCTTTCAGTTTTCAAAAATGAACTTCTTGAAAGCATTAAGACAGATTATTGTGGAATATCACCTTCACCTACATTCTATATTCTATATGTTTTAAGCCAATTTATATCACCTTTCACTTTGCTTGAAGTTGTGAATTGGTTTTTTTCCAGTAACATCTATGAGCATCAAGAAGCAGAAACCTTTACCCCTAGTCCAAAGCTCCCTTATGCCCATACCGAGCTCTATTTTACAACATTAGAAATTAAAATGTTCCTTGCCTACCTAAAAAAATCTAAGGAAGATATTGTTGTTCATCAATTCTTTTAGGATATGGATGGTCAAAGGTTTGATGCAAATGTGGTTGGAGAAGTGTATAAGAAAGTGATCTTACTGTTCACTCAAACATCTGGAAAATGATTTTTTTCTTTTAGGATTCGTAATTCAAGTGATTGATAGCTATGAAGATATTATATAATAGAATGTTGAGGCTAATCTATGGGTGAAGGCCACTAACTAAGAAAAACCAGTTAGCATAAAAGCAATCTACTGTCAAGAGGTGTGAATTTATGCATTGCAAACTCCTTTTGATTTACCAAAGCAGGTTGAATTTCATATGATGAAAAAATTGTAGAGGTATTTTTGATCAGGATATAGAGAATATGAAAGTCATAGAGTTGGAGTATTACTTAAATTTGATCATAGCAGGTTTTTCTCATCAAGCAAACAAGCTTGGAACAAGTAAAGAACAAAACTCGACAAACAAATATGCTAGGTCAAGGGTTGTTGCAAAGAGATTTAAGGATGGCAGAGTGTTCAATAGAGGATTTGGATAAGTTCAAATCCCTCCAAATCAGGCATTAAATCTAGATTTGAAAAAGTGCATTTCAAGTACATTTACAACATGAGCATCCTATTGATAGATATTGTAGTCATCACCAGCTGATTAAAACACAAGCATCGACAACAAATGCCAAGTACATAGTCATGAGGAGACAGATTCCTCTAAATCTAAGTTTTATAACAATTTGTACTATTTCTTAGCCTGCAACATATCAACTCATTGTTGAAGCTTATTTACAGTTGATTTTGATGAAAACAATACAATATTTGAATCCATGAAATTAGCAGTCAAGCACTAGTTCCAAATTTAGTGGTATTTATCCAATATCTTCATGGATCAAACACCAATCAAGTGTCATTAAAATTTGAGTCTAAATGCTTTTTCATAAAATATAGAATCATTCCCAAATTTGAAGAGATTTTTTCAAAGTTGAAAACAGAGCATATAGCAGACAGCCAACAGCTAAAGGGAGATTATCATAAATTCATGGATAGTCAAAGAGATATCCCAGATTTAGTGGCAAGAGTTCTCCAGCAATTCAAACAATTCGAGACAATTGGAAGTTGTGCTAAATTTAGTTTATTTGGTGATTTTTAATTGATTTTTGTTCCCTAAAATTAGATGCAATATGTTGATGTAATTTTCAAGGAGGATAGCATTTGATTACTATATAACAAGTAATCATTGATCATAATATAATGCTAACACAGGCTAGCCAATCCCCAACAAGTAATCATTGATCATAGTAGAACGCTAACATGGGCTAGCCAATCCCCAATAAGACTAAAGGCTTGAACTGCATCTTTTCCACATACAAGACCCATTTTGATGATTTTTTCTCTTTTTTGAATCCTTTCTTCTATAGTGAGAGGCTTTATGAGTTTATGAGTAATCACTTTTTCCCTTAGACCCACCCCTTTTATAAGTCTCCAAATACCTTTGGTTGCTAGTGCTTTGGCAAAGCAATGTGTATTCTTTAATCCCCATCCTCCCATGTCTCTGGGTAAAGAGATTTTATGCCATACAAGCTAAGCGAAATCCTTACCACCAACCCATAAGAATATGAAGCTTATCTTTCTTATTTTCTCTAAAGTTTCCTTACGAACATATGTAAGAGAAATCCATAAAATTGGTATATCTTCGAGAATAGATTTCACCAATACCAATGTTCTAGCCCTAGAAATACATTTGTTACACCATAGATTCAGCTTCCTTTCCACCTTCCCAACAAGCAAAGTCCAATTAACTTTCGAATAGTAATTAGGTTTTAATATGAATGCCAAATACTTAATTCCTTGTTGTAGTGCAAGGACAACTATAAAGAATTATGTGGATTGATTCTCCATGGACTAAATCTCCCTAAAATTAACAAAAATCTTCCACATATCCTCAAAATATCACTTCATCAGAATTACATGAAATCAACCAGCCTTTACAAAATATGCCTAATACACCTTGGAAAGATAAAATATGCAATATATTCTTTACAAGAAGCACTAAAATTTTGAACAGTACAAAATTCCTTGGACATGTTGCTTTGGGGATTCCCTAGTGTGAATGTACCAAGAATTGAACTTGAATTAGCTGTGGTAAATACTAAATTCCATCCGGCCTGCTACTAGACCACAGCCTAACCGACTAGAATAGAAGGTCCTAAAGGACATAATAGGGTGGGATTGGGTTCGTAATATATGCAACATTACAATCAAGGTTGAAGAAGTACAAGACACACTTCTTCAAACACAGGCATTTCTGAAAGACTGAAACAATTGTTTCAAGACATACTTGCAACTGAATATCTAAATCGAGCAAAATAGCTAATAACATAGACCATAGCCTTTAGAAATTACACATAAAACAATAAAACAAACGTTTTTATTAATGTGATTCCACAGACTTTGGTCAATTAAACCCACTGAGCGCAAAAAACCTAGGAATCCTACTTTGTAGCATTTATAGGACGGAGAAAAAAAAATTACAATAAAATTTGTACATTTTTTTTCAAAAAGAAACATGTAAATCCAAAGAAATGATGAGAATATCTAGGCACATACATCATTGAATACTTGCCAACTCGGTTTGTATTTTTTATTCTCTATGGTTGTCTTGCTGAGAACTCATGGAAAAATGCATAGGTTGTGATGTATCCTACTTGTTGATGTTGTTTATATGAATCAATTAGGGATATTAGCAAAAGCTAGAAACTTAACCTGCTATTGAACATGTCAATTGGAAACAATGTAATCAGCACAAAGTCATGCAACTAAATATTTGCACATCCTTGTGTCAATTGAAGCAGTTTTATTAGGATTCACCTTGGTTTGTTCAAGTTTGGGTTGAGAATGGCTATGAGAACAGAAATTTATCTCATTTTATTAGAGCCATATGTCCTTGCTCATGTTCCCTAAATTAGGTGACAGACTACAATGAATGTTTATTTGGTGTTAACTTCATCAACAACTTGTTACTCTCTCTATTACATATGAGGAATTTCTAGCAATGGTTGCATTAGTTTGATTAGTCCTCAGTGCACCTTCCTAGGTCCCTTTTACTGTGTGGGTACCTTTGATACCTAGGAAAACAAGGCTTCTTGAAAATGGAGATAACAATGCTTGGTGCAAGGATTGGAGCAAGGATTGGATCACCTATGGCTGCATGGTTTGATCGTGTTGCTAAAGGGTGCCTTCCTAGCCTTTGTATTGCTACTCACCCTGTAGTTTGAGCAGGGAGCTCCAATTGAGTGTTCCATTTACACACATAGTTGTTTTGATGTGTACATATTTATCTCATGTATGTTGGAAGTGATTTCTATGTTTATTTGGATTACTAAAGCATTGAGCAAGACAGTTGAAACTCTGTGGATGTTGAAATAATTTATTGTCGTTACTATTCATGGGTTGTTTTCTGAGCATTTGTTGTCTCCTTGCCTTCCCTATATAGAGAAAGTGATAGCTGTGAGTTTTGGAAAGTAGACTTTGTTTCCTTTATTGGATATAAAATCCCAAAGAAAAGGATTCAACACACAACATGGATCGAGAAGAAAAAGAAGAAATTGGACAGCTCAGTAATATAAAAACATGTGCATTGTGCAAAGGTTTCAATCGCTTTATTCAATCTTTAAAAGATGTTTTTGCTAGGTAATGGATAGAATTGATCTAAAATATGGATTGAAGTTGCTTGCATTTGTTAAAGGTTTTGAATAAGAGGATTATCTTTTGGAATAGTCCCAAGTTTTCTATAGACAGAAGCCTTCTAAAGGTTCTATGGCTTCAGGTTTTCAAAGACTTGGCAAAGTTAAGAATCTTAAATAAGAAATCAAGATTTATTCCTAAAACCAGATGATATGGGCACCATGCATCATCAATGATAGAAAAGACACTTTTGTTCAACTATTTGCAAACACAAACTGTCATGTATCAGAAACATTGTAGTTAAAATTTGAAAGACAACTGGAATTCAAGGCAGTGAAACTATATGAGCAGATTAGTGCTAGGATAATTGTTGTTCTAGCTAATCTAAGGTTAGGAACCATTAAATTATTGTTGGTTCAGAGCAGTTAAAACACCAAGTCTGCATTCGAAAACAAATGTGAGCAGATTCTCTCAATCTTGAGACATGTTCACCTTTCTTCGCTCCCCTCCCCACAATAAGGAAACATAGATTCTCTTCTTTAGCCCACAAAACTAGCTTATTTATTTCTCCTATCATATATACATGAGATGCATAGCTCTCTTATTCAACACCAACACAAAATTCTAGAATTTGTGGCCCCTCAGTTGTCTGATCAGGGGATAAACAAATCACTTCACTTTTCCACTGTATCCATGAGACATTGTGATCAGGCACTATCACATAAGAATGGGGAAACTACAACATAGCAGTCAATCAATAAATCCATTATCCATTAAGTAACCCTTGTTTTAATTGACTTGGCCAAGGAGGGTGATCTTGATAGAAAACATTACCTGATAGACTTGGTTTTCCTTGCGCAGATCAGTATATTACCGAAGTATTCCTCTCTTTCATGGCCTTGGATGGTAGCATAGAGATATTGTAGCCTTGATCTCACCTCTTAGATATTCCATTGTTTGATGGTATGTAAACAAGGTAATGGCATAAACATCAAAATTCACTGAGAATGACATGTCTTCTTATATTGACAAATGACAGTTTGAAAGTTGGGCATATGTTGATTCAAGTTTCTGTCAATGCAAATTCCAACATGCTTATGGCTAATTGCTCATGGATCTTCCACTATTCTTTCTAGGTACCAACCATTTATGCAAATCACCATATTAATAGCTGACCTAAGAACTTTATTCTCTTCAATATCCTTTCTCTCAAACCTGACAACACCATATACACCTAGACCATCATTCTGGTATTAGCAATATCAAGTGGTTGTGAAAGGCCATAAAATTACCATTACTTGTTTGTAAAGATATCACATGTTAATGGATAAACACTGAAAATACCTCATAATGGAAGACCATAGAAGAAACAGCCTATGATCAGGTAGCTTCAGACAAGTCTGATCAATAATGTTAACTGCCATCAACCTTAGGTTCCCTTTATAGATAAAACATCAAGCAAGTCTAGTGAAAATATAATTGAATAGGTTCTCTCTGGTTTACTAGTATCAATTAAGTACTTATTTGATCTTCCCATTCTTGGTGACAACTAACTAAACTTGCACGACACTACAAAGAAAAACCACTTATTGGTGTAGTGATAACCTTTCTCATGTGTATTTTGATGAATCTCTGAGGCCACCATTGCCTGAAACACAGACCCAAGTATATAATTATGTATTTTTCTCTATTTTAGTTCATACAAAATTCAAGACACAACATGTATCGGGAAGAAAAAGAGGAAATTGGATAGCTCGGTATTATAAAAACATGTGCATTGTGCAAAGGTTTCAATCACTTTATTCAATCTTTAAAATAGGTTTGTGCCAGGTGATGGACAGACTTGATCTAAAATATGGATTGAAGCTGCTTGCATTTGTTAAAGGTTTTGACCAGGAGGATTATTTTTTGGAATAGTTCCAAGTTTTCTACAGATAGAAGCCTTCTGAAGGTTCTATGTCCTCAAGTTTTCAAAGACTTGGAAAAGTTCAGATTCTTAAATAAGAAATCAAGAGTTATTCCTAAAAATAGATGATCCAAGCACCATGCATCATCAATGACAGCAAAGACACTTTTGCTCAACTATTTGTAAACACAAACTGTCAGGTATCAAAAATATTCTAGTTAAAATTTGTAAGACAACTGGAATTCAAGGCAGTGAAACTGTATGAGAATATTAGTGCTAGGATATTCAATATTCTAGCTATTATAAGCTTAGGAACCATTAAATTATTGTTGGTTCAGAGCAGTGGAAACACCAATTCTACAGTCTAAAACAAATGTAAGAATATTCTCTCAAGCTTGAGACATGTTGACCTTTCTTTTCTCCCCTCCCCACAATGAGGAAACATAGATTCTCTTCTTCAGCCCACATAACTATCTTATTGCTTTCTCCTATCATCTATACATGAGGTGCATATCTCTCTTATTCAACAACAACACAAACTTCTAGAATTTGAGGCCCCTCAGCTGTCCAATCAGGGATAAACAAATCACTTCACTTTTCCACTGTACCCATGAGACATTGTGAGCAGGCACTATCACATAAGAATGGGAAAACTACAGCATAGCGTTCAATCAATAAATCCATTATCCATTAAGTAACCCTTGTTTTAATTGACTTATCCAAGGGGGGTGATCTTTATAGAAAACATTACCTCATATACTTCGTTTTCCTTGTGCAGAACAGTATATTACCAAAATATTCCTCTCTTTCATGGCCTTGGATGGTAGCATAGACATATTGTATCCTTGATCTCACCTCTTATATATTCCATTGTTTGATGGTAAGTAAACAAGGTAATGGCATAAACATCAAAATTCACTGAGAATGGCATGTCAGGCTTATATTGACAAATGACAGTTTGAAAGATCGGCATATGTTGATTCAAGTTTCTATCAATGCAAATTCCAACATGCTTGTCGCTAATTTCTCATAGCTCTTCTACTATTCTTTCTAGGTTCCAACCATTTATGCAAATCACCATATTAATAGCTAACCTAAGAAATTTAGTCTCATCGATATCCTTTCTCTCAAACCTGACAACACCATATACACCAAGACCATCATTTTGGTATTAGAAATATCAAGTGGTTGTGGAAGGCCATAAAATTACAATTACTTATTTGTAAAGATATCACATGTTAATGGATAAACACTGAAAATACCTCATAATGGGTGACCATAGAAGAAACCGCCTGTGATCAGGTAGCTTCAGACAAGTCTGATCAACAATGTTAACTTCCATCAACCTTAGGTTCCCTTTATAGATAAAACATCAAGCAAGTTTGGTGACAATATAATTGAATAGGTTCTCTCTAGTTTACTGGTATCAATTAAGTACCTATTTTATCTTCCCATTCTTGGTGACAACTAACTAACCTTGCACGGCACTTCATAGAAAAATGACTTATTGGTGTAGTGATAACCTTTCTCATATGTATGTTGATGAATATCTGAGGCCACCATTGCCTGAAACGCAGACCCTAGTATATAATTATGTATTTTTCTCTATTTTAGTTGATATAAAATTCTTTACATACGACCTAAAAAGAATCAATAGTTGAAAATGAAAATTGCTAAATTATCAACAACTTTACTGGGATTTCAGATAAAGAGAATGGCTTAGCCATTAGATGTTTTGAATAAAAGTTAAAACTGTTCCTGCCAGTATCTCGAGATAAAATGTACATTCGGTTTCAAAAAATAGACCCCAAAGTATAACTATAGTATGTCAAGTTAACAAGCTATTACAATGACAAACTAATCATTTGTCATTGTAATATCCAGTGACCAAGACTGCTGTTAAGCCCTTCCTTTTCTATTGATCAGCCAACTTATGTTAAAATCCATCGACTGTCATATTTAAACTAAGAAGAATTCACAGAGGATTTTGAGATCTATATGTTACCTATTTTCCTAGTTGGTGACTTGAATGCCTGTTGAGGTGAATAGAATTTTTTCACGAAACCTATAGAACTCGCTGGATGAAATAGTGGGAAATTATCAAGTCGTTGTGGCGTCCAAGTGCAATAAAATACCATAACATCAACGCTTGGTTTAGACTTATTTTGGCTCTATTAAGATGATGTATCAAGCTAGTTTTCCTTCCTGAAAACCCTAGCTGTGTACACAGTAGTATAGGGTGAAATCATGAAGTTGGGTGTCTATTCCGTGACAAATGTGCTTCCAAAATCGTATTCTAGAATCTTTCGGCCGAACTAATAATATTTTTCGGCCGAAATAATGTAAAACTTTTCGGCCGAACAAACTTTCGGCTGAATAATTCTTCGGCCGAAAGAAGTTTCTATATATACAAACAGAAGATTACTGTTAAACGTTTTTTACGCCCGCGATGATGATGATTTGTTTGGCAGTAGTTATTTGCAGGGGCATGTTGATCATGGTTTGGCTTTACGGTGGATGAGGATTACGTTTGTGGCACTCCGTTTGATCGATGTTATTGGAGACGCTCCGTTTGTACGCTGGTGGTCGATACTGTGATCTTTTTTCCTGTGTTCTTGCTCGGGTTGCTGTGGTGGTTGTTCGTTTAGGCTCGGGAGGCTCTGTGGCGGTGCTTTTACGGTTTGCTGTGGAGTTTCTACGCTGTGCTGGCTCGGGCGATTTCCCTAATATATGCACTCTATTCATCCCTGTCGGGCTGAGACATTTTCGTTTAGATTTGTCTCCGTTGGTGCCTATCACGTTTGTGCTCTCCTCTGTCTCGGCTGGTGGCTGTGACTTTTTCCCTCTGTTCTCTACTGGTGGCAATTTTTCTTGGTAGCTGTTTCGTTGTTTTAGCTGCTGCGGTCGTGGTGGCAGTGACATTGGTTTTGTTCCGCATTGGTTGCTGCTTCCGGTCGGCCTTCTGTTTCCCGTTGTTGTGGCTGAGTTAAATACACTACCCATCTTCCCCTCTTCTAATTTTAGAAATGAAAAAAATATATAGTTTATGCTCAGAAATGCAGAGTTTAATAGGAGACCGTTTGGTACTCCCGCTTTGTAATGTCATCATTGTACTCAACAGTCCCTTCGACCTACTTTTGTGGTCACTAGTTGGACATTAATAATCTATCTTATCTACCTCTAGGAAGGAGGCCTTATTAGCCAAATAATCTGCTTGATGGTTTCAGGCTCTTAGGACATGACAATACTCAATCGAATCAAACCACCTTGATTCTGTTAGAATTATTGATACGAGCCTTACCAAAAAATTACAGTCAGGAGTGGATGACTAGCGCATGTATTTTATAATAATTGCTAGCTTTTTCCAATGACAATCAAATTCCTAATCTACCTTGAGTTGGGGATCTTGAGCCCTTGAGAAAGGGCCCCAACGCTTCAGCTTAATAATTGGTTGCTTCACCTAAACCCCATTTGAAAGTTACTACTTGTCCTCCATGGGGATATATCATGATCACTGCCATGCGCCCCCTCTCCATTGCACCTGTCACTCTTACTGTTTAATGTAGTTCAGTCAATGCTTCTGCTTCTTTTTGTGTGAGTTTTTGCTAGTGTATTTTATTTAAACTCTATCATGACAAAGCCTTGGTAAACCGCAACAGTAGTAGAACTTAAAACTTGCTTAGTTATTTAGCATTGTCTTCGTCTTCATGCTATGGAAAAATATTTTAGTGACATCCAGAAACATGTCACAACACATATTCGTGACAGGTTTTTGAAACAAACTTTAAAAGGTTTGTAGTCTGTTTTTATATAAAGATAGTCTACTTTTGGATCTGCAGAATAGCTTATAGAGGATTCCAAATTAGGTAGACCTTTCCTTTATATAACATTGACTATTAACTATCGTCATTGTTCATAAAGTATATTGACTTTCGTTAGTGTGTTTTACAAACTTTAAAGGCTGTAGAAATTTAGGGTATATACATTCTTAAAGAGGGATGGTGCGGAGAGAAAATAGAAGTTATATTTCATTAATGATGTTGCAGCAATGCATCTGTTCATGCCATAAATCATCACAAGGTCCATATTTATAGTACCCCTAGTAGGGTTTGTGGATAACAGAGCCCCTACTTGGGTAGGTGGTTTAACCACCTAACCCCTAACTTCAACATCTAACATTACATTGTTCATGTTTTGAACATATAAAATGACATAAGTATTAATTTTTAACAGCACCTTATTGAATGCTACTACTTGTTGGACATTAATAAAAATTATCTTATCTTTATCTAACAAAGGGAACTATGAACAATCTGGCTGCTGCCCTCCTATTTTTTGCATTTTTTAGTTTTTCTTATTATCAGAGTATATTACATAACCTTTTTTCAAACCATTGGATTAAATAGATTGTTTATGTTTGGTTGAATTCATTAGTTCCACTTAAGTGAGCCTCTTTTTGGAAGTAGACAGTATCTAATGTTTTAAAGCTTGCAATGTACTGTACATGGAAGTAAAACCTCTGACTATGAAATTTCAGATCTGCATCAATTGTCTTGCCTTGTAATGTTGGGACATAGGTCGAAGAAAAATACATGAACAAATACTAAATAGTAAATTGGCACTCTGACAATTCTTAGGCTAGAAATTAGCTAAATTGTTAAGGCATCAGGTAAGCAAAATTGCAAATTGTTGAGGTAAAATCTTGGTATTGATGAAACAATTTATTTATTTATTTTGTGACAACCTATTGTCTGAATTTGTCTGATTGAGCAAAAAAATGCATTTAAAATGAATGTGAATCATAGTCGCAATTAAACCACATCCTTTTTCGTACACATAAGCATAGTTGGGGAATTGAGTTGCATATTTCGA
>LPNX010959745.1:1675-17954 GCA_001517045.1 Pseudotsuga menziesii
GATTAGGGGGAAACAAGGAGAGAGAAGGAGGGGGAGTGGGAGATATACTAATTTTGTTTTATCTGTTTTATTTACTCATAAGGGAGATAAAACCTCCTAAGACGTATTTTGATTTTGTTTCATCCGTTTTATTTACTGATGATGGAGAACCTTCTTGTTTTCAGGAAGCCATTGATTTTGTTGACAATTTTAAGTGGAAGGTAAGAATGAAAGAAAAAATGGATTCTCTCAAGAAAAACAAGACACGAGAATTGGTTGAAATCCCCAAAGATAAAAAAATTATTGGATGTAAGTGGGTCTTCAAATTGAAGAAAGGAGTTGATGGTAAGGTAGAAATATACAAATCCATATTGGTCGCAAAAGGGTACTCTGAGATGGAAGGTATAGACTTTTTTGATATTTTTTCAATACTTTTCAAGCTTGTATCTATTAATATCATGTTAGCATTAGTTACATTGGTTGATTTTGAGTTAGAGCAACTAGATGTTAAAACAACTTTATTACATGGATATTTAGATGAGGATATTTTTATGGAATAATGAGAAGGATTTGTATATAATCATAAAGGTAGATTAGTTTGCAAGGTCAATAAATAATTGTACGGCCTGAAACAGTCGTCCATGTAATGGTATAAGAAGTTTGATTCTTTCATGCTTAGCCAAGGTTATACTAGACGTGAATATGATCATTGTTTATACTTCAAAAGATTGAATGGCATATTCATTATCTTAGTATTGTATGTTGATGATATGCTTATTTTGGGAAAAAACATGGAGAAAATTAATAGTTTGAAGACTCAGATGGCTAGGAATTTTGTAATGAAGGATATTGGAGACAAGAAATTGTGAGCTTAGTTTTTGACAAGAGAAGTATGTTGAGAAAATACTTGTAAGATTCTAAATGAATAAGGAAAATCCTCTTAATGTTCCTTTGGCTTCCCATTTTAATTGTTCTTTAGGTTTATTTCTTAATAGTGTTGAAGAAAAGGATTATATGTCTCATGTACCATATGTTAATACAGTAGGATGTTTAATGTATGTAAAGGTGTGTACTAGACCTAATATTTCGCTTGCAGTAGGTGTTGTTAGTAAGTACATGGAAAATATAGGAAAAGAACATTGGAATGTAGTGTAATGGGTGTTTCGGTACCTAAGAGGCACAAGTGACTATTGCATCACCTTTAATAATAAAAGTGATTATGTATGCGATTTCATTGATTTAGATTTCATAGGTGATTTCGACAAGAGAAGGTCTACTTTAGGTTATGTATTTACACTTATAGGTGGAGCTATAAGTGGATTTAAAATCTTTAGGAAATAGTTTCTTTATCCACTACAGAGGTTGGGAGAGAGGGAGGGAGGGAGAGAGAGAGGGAGGGGGGAGGAGAGAGAGAGAGAGAGAGAGAGAGAGAGAGAGAGAGAGAGAGAGAGAGAGAGAGAGAGAGAGAGAGAGAGAGAGAGAGAGAGAGAGAGAGAGAGAGAGAGAGAGAGAGAGAGAGAGAGAGAGAGAGAGAGAGAGAGAGAGAGAGGGGGGGGGGGGGGGGGTAAATAGAAAGGATAGAGATAGAGGGGTTGTGGGAGAATAAGAGACAGCAAGGGAAGAGGCAGAGAGAGAGTGGGGGGAGGAGGGAGAGAGAGAGGGTAGAGGGAGAGAGATAGAGGGGAGGAGGGAGATTGAGGGAGAGAGAGAGAGAGAGTACGTGAAAGAGGGAGAGTGAGAGATTAGGGGGAAACAAGGAGAGAGAAGGAGTGGGAGTGGGAGATATATTGATTTTGTTTTATCTGTTTTATTTACTCATAAGGGAGATAAAACCTCCGAAGACGTATTTTGATTTTGTTTCATCTGTTTTATTTACTAATGATGGAGAACCTTCTTGTTTTCAGGAAGCCATTTATTTTGTTGACAATGTTAAGTGGAAGGTAAGAATGAAAGAAGAAATGGATTCTCTCAAGAAAAACAAGACATGAGAATTGGTTGAAATCCCCAAAGATAGAAAAATTATTGGATGTAAGTGGGTCTTCAAATTGAAGAAAGGAGTTGATGGTAAGGTAGAAATATACAAATCCATATTGGTCGCAAAAGGGTACTCTGAGATGGAAGGTATAGACTTTTTTGATATTTTTTCAATACTTTTCAAGCTTGTATCTATGCATATCATGTTAGCATTAGTTACATTGCTTGATTTTGAGTTAGAGCAACTAGATGTTAAAACAAATTTATTACATGGATATTTAGATGAGGATATTTTTATGGAACAATGAGAAGGATGTGTACATAATCATAAAGGTAGATTAGTTTTCAAGGTCAATAAATAATTGTATGGCCTGAAACAGTCATCCATGGAATGGTATAAGAAGTTGGATTGTTTCATGCTTAGCCAAGGTTATACTAGACGTGAATATGATCATTGTTTATACTTCAAAAGGTTGAATGACATATTCATTATCTTAGTATTGTATGTTGATGATATGCTTATTTTGGGCAAAAACATGGAGAAAATTAATAGGTTGAAGACTGAGATGGCTAGGAATTTTGTAATGAAGGATCTTGGAGAGAAGAAATGGTGAGCTTACTTTTTGAAAGGAGAAGTATGTTGAGAAAATACTTGTAAGATTATAAATGAATAAGGAAAATCATCTTAATGTTCCTTTGGCTTCCCATTTTAATTGTTCTTTAGGTTTATTTCCTAGTAGTGTTGAAGAAAAGGATTATATGTCTCATGTACCACATGTCAATACAATAGGATGTTTAATGTATGCAATGGTGTGTACTAGACCTGATATTTCACTTGCAATAGGTGTTGTTAGTAAGTACATGAAAAATATAGGAAAAGAACATTGGAATGTAGTGAAATGGGTGTTTCGGTACCTAAGAGGCACAAGTGACTATTGCATCACCTTTAATAATAACAATGATTATGTATGCGATTTCATTGATTTAGATTTCATAGGTGATTTGGACAAGAGAAGGTATACTTTAGGTTATGTATTTACACTTGTAGGTGGAGCTATAAGTGGATTTCAAATCTTCAGGAAATAGTTTCTTTATCCACTACAGAGGTTGAATACATTTCTGCCTCGTATGCTTGCAAAGAGGCAATTTGGCTGAGAGGTATGCTTAGATAAATTGGAAGGTTGCTCAATAGTGTGTATGTCTTCTGTGACAATCAAAGTGCTATTCATTTGGCTACAAATCATGTTTATCATAGTAATACTAAACACATTGATGTAAAATATCATTTTGTAATGTAAGCCATTAGTGAAGGTGGAGTAGATATAAACAAATTTCATACTCAATAAAATTGTGTAGATATGTTCACAAAACCAATATTGTTAGAGAATTTGTGTTCGTGTGTAACTTCTCTTTGTTTGAAAAAAAGGTGATAAATAGTCTTGGTGTAATGTCCTAAGTCTAGTGTGAAAACCTGAACACTTTAATTCTGTAATTTTACTTCAATAATTCTAAAATTTAGTTGGTTCGCACAGATCCTTCTCGGATTGGGCAAAACAAGGGTTTCTTCTAGGATGTTTTGTAGACGACAAGAGTGATCAGTGGGCAGAAAAAAAAGATATGTCAGACATGGAATTTCCTCTTCCCTAACACGTTTATATCTGGTTCCATTTAGGTTTCTTAATCTGCACCACAAAAACCTACTACCACGCTTCTCGGCAGCCAAACCGTGAAACTAAGGAGAGTAGTTCAGTATGTTTCAACCAAATCCTTCGGGAAACTTGCAGAGGTTTGTTATAGACTTAATTTAACATAAAAAGGGGTATTTATATATTTTTTTATGTTCTAGAAATTTTGAGGTGTTTTGGGTGAATTTGGGGATTTTTGGGGATTTTTGGCAATTTTGGTCAAGAGAAACCCTGCGCAGAGGAGGATGCAAAAGGATAGTACGAACCAAAAAAAAATGGTTATGGAGATTGATATGGGAAGGTATGCCTATTAATGACCTATAGTGATTGACATATCTTATTTTGAGTTTACAGATCCTATTTTGCATCAATTTCAGTAAAACTAGTTATCAAAAACTAGTAATCTAGCTAGGGTCTTAAAATAACTATTAAATCATCTTAAATCCAATTATGTGAAACATGAGATTTATACCAGAGATAAATATGATATATTTGAATATGAATACTTATTTCAATCCCTTCCCCATCATCAAATATTCATTACAACACTCATATTCACTCAATCCCCCCATACACTCATAAAATAGGATCTTTTTATGAAACTGAGATAATATTATTTAGGTTCTGAGATATATCGATATGATAAATGTAATGTTCAGAATAAATCGACACTATAGAACATAAATAACACTATTTACTGACCATTACAAAGAGGCTTCTAAAATTAAGGGGTAGGAGGCCCGAATCATGACCAACAAGGGGATGTGAGCATAAGTGAAGCATGCACTTCACTATAGCTCGAACTAAACTTGATGGAGGATGTAATATACTTCAGGAATAATCTTGACTAGTTGAATTTGGCACTCCATAGACCTGCAATATATAGAAAGGGAGATGGAAGAGAAGGGGGGAGGGGTTTGGGGATCATCACCCAATGGTGTGAGGTGCAACACTCAGAGAGTATGCTCACATAGTATAAACACAATATCAAATCATCTAAACTCAATTAATGGGATCTAATTTACCTTTTATAGAATTTTGGATGGCCAGCTTAGTAAGTTGAGGCCAATGGTGACCTGTGAGAGCAAGTCAACCCCATGGGTGACCTAACCGTAGCCACAAAAGCACCACCTTTGGGAAATTATGCAATTAGGACCATGTGGAATTGTTTGCAAGTCCAAATTATCCTTCACAATTAGAAACTGCACCCTCCCTTAGTCAAAATATGCCTCTTTTAAGTTATGACAACTTTCTGCTTTTCCTGGGTCATAACGAAACTTTTTCTTTCCTTCAAAAACTTTCCTACTTTTCTCTTACATCTTTTTTGAGATCCATAAGAGGAAACTGCACCCTCCCCTTTGAAAGACTTTCCTGCTTTTACCTTTGTCTACTTTTTACTTCTTTTAGGCAACTTCCATTTATTCTCCTCTTTTCTTTTGTCATGGACTTTCTTATTTTTCCCAAGGCAAGTTGACTAGCTTTCCCCATTGTGCCCTTCTGACATGGCAACCTTGAGTCCACATCATTAATGTGCATAATGAATAAAATTATTGAGATAAAACTAAATACATGCCTTAAAACAATTATTAGCAAAATTTGTCCTATGAGGAATACTTAATATCAATTTTGAGCCCCTAGGAACTTAGCATGGTCAACATTTTTTAATGGTCAATTTGAGGGGACATGATAGTTCTCCCCTCCCAAATCTGCTTGTCCTCAAGCAGAAGCACTCCAAAGTGCTGTAAATTTGTTCATCAAGTAGGTGAAATGGAGCATGAATCCATTTTTCAAAAAGGTTGGCTTTCTCCATCTATCCTTCCTGTAAAGTTTCTCCAAAACAAGCAATGCTAGGGTCCCATTGCTTGCATTGTACCCCCTTCAGTGAGAATGCCTTCCCACACAACTTATCACGTGAATTTATTCTTGGATCCCATTTCCTCAATTGTAAGTATCCAAACATTAGAATCCACCATACAAATTTATCATCACAAGAAATAACATTCATGCTGTAGAAATTCTCAATGCAAAGCTGGAAATCTGTCAGACTTCCCCACCCAACATAAGATGTGCTTGATACACATCAGCATTGAATCTCACAATTATGTTGCTGCAAATACATAGGTGTGAGTGCCATGTCCAACCCCAATGAGTATAGGCAACATTCAAGAAAGAATGATATCCAACTTGCTCACAATAAGATGATGCATCACAATTATCTCCACAAATGCAAGCAGGAAAAATAAATAAGTGTCCCATCATCCAATCTGAGAGGGTATTGACACTCCAACCAAAAGTTCCATGTGAACACTTCCAATGGCTCAACTCTTTGCCACTGGTCATAGGGTACAAGAATTCATCAAACTGTGTTTATTTCCTCCATGAAGAACACTTCATGCAAGATGTTTTTCTCATCAATTCCTCTTGATAGTTTGATTGCTCAGCTGCCTTCCACTGCTCATGAGCAGAAATTTTTCTGCAAGAAGACTCCATGCTTGACATGTAATCTTCCACCCAATCCACGTGTGGTTGAATGATAGCAAGTGACAGCAATATGTTCCTATGTGGCTGATGTGAGGGTAATGGTACATTCCACAAGTCATCACAAGCACCTAGGAACACCTCTAGCTCTTCCTGTTGCATCACCAAGGAAAATTCCTTCTCCCAAATTTCATTCTCTCTTGATGAGGCTGAAATAGAAGTATGGGTAGAACTATGAATCATATATTTTGAATACTTATCCACCCAACTTATGGCTGCCCCATATGGCATCCTCATATGAATCTCCCATGGGGAAGAGATTCTCTTTAGGAAACAATTCCAATTTATTTTGGAAAAGACCAAGTTCTTGGTTCTCATCAAACTTGTCTGTACAGTCCTCAAAAAAAAAAAAAAAATGCACCTCATGTGCATGTGTATGGAATGCATCCAATTGCTACAAATTAAATCCTTGTGGCTACATTCCAAGGCAATGTCATTCACAACAAAAATTTTATTGCAGAAATTAAATTCTTCATCTCCCACCTTCTTCACTTTAAAGGTGCCTCTATCCACCCAATCAATGGATGAATAAGGAATTTTATTTGCTGATCCATAAGTAATGTGATTAGCCATATTTCTGGTAGAGAAGAACACTCCATCCTTCCTCTCAACTCGAATGAGTGCTTGGCTAATATTCTCTTCCTTGTATCTTTTTACAAGCACCTACAAATCTAAGTGCATCTCATGATCCACCATCTCATGAGATTCCTCCCTACATTCAAGAATGCAATCATCCTTGTGAATATGGCTGAATGGTGTGTAGGAGGGTAGGTAATACCTTTTCAAGGAATCTTGGGTGGTCAATAAATCTCATGTGAGCTTGCAAATTTCTTCTCCATCCTTCAAGGATGCTCCATGCAACACATCGACAACCTCAATCAAATCATCTCTATCAGACAGAAATCTTGATAATTCTCCTTGTATTGTAGACAATGCCTTCTGTATATACTCCTTGGATTCAAGAAAAGATTGATCTTCCAATGAAGCATCTATCCGACATTGGTGCACCACTGAAGAATGTGTGTCTTAGAGAAGGTGTAAATCCTTTTGAATATTCTTTTCATCCACTTTCAAAGGCCTAGGAAATGAGCGGGGTTATTGAGGAAAATCACCCCCTTCTTCTTTCCTGCAATTTTCTTGCTGCGACTTGTACTTGTCTTTATGAATCTTTCTTTCTGCTTTCCCACCTACAAGACTAGATGGCTCATATATCTCCACAATGTTGATCATGGGATTTGGATTCTCAATGATTTCAAGCCTCTCCTATGATGTGGATGAAACTTCATCATCCTGCAAGAGAGTCCAAAATTCATAACTTTTTGCAACCCCTTGCACCAGATTTTTCTCCTTCAGATTTCCTAGTTCACACCTAGCTGGTGGGGGCTTGTCTTCCACTTCATTTGGAAATTCAAATAATTAATTTAGATCTAATATTTCCTCTTCTTTTGGATATGATCCAAAATATTCCTTCACCATATTATCATAATTGACAATATCACACTTCTTTGCACTGATTGTGTGATCACCAATAGGGAAAATAGGACTGAATTTATCTCCCTCACAATTGGCCTTCCTTTTGTAGTTCTCAAATGAAAGTGAAGACTTTTTATATTTACATGGATCAGATGGTTGCAGGTGTACAGGGCTGCTACAAAAATCAGAACTTGTATTATCCATGTTCTTAACATTACCATCTTCTAGTACGGATACTATGGTGGCCTGCTCTTCCACTAAAATTTATGCCTCACACCCAAGCGGTGTGGCCTTGTTTTCATCTTCATTATGTGGCTCAGAAGGTGACTATAAATCTGATTTGTGTACCTATTTTGCATCTGATCCAAAATATGTCTCACCACCCATACATGATCCAAAAACTTGAGCACTGATCTAGAGATCACCCACCAAGAAACATGAAATGAATTCCTCTTCAACCTCTTCTCTTATGCAACCACCTTGTGTTGATTTGTACTTCACCTCTTGGATCTTTGTCTCCACTTTGTTTCTCTTCTTATTCAAGGAACTTAAAGCTACTTCGTATTTATTGGTACTCATGTCACAATATTTAGAAGATCTATTTGAAGAAAAACCAAACAAACTCTTAAATCTTAAACATGCCCATGGCTTGGAGGAATCTTCACCTTTGGTTATGTCTTATTCTTCTTTTGTTAGAAAGTTGGAACAACTTGGTTCCTCTCTAGATAGCTTGCTACTCTTGAAAGAATGCTCACAATCATGCTTGGTCCAAAATCCATACTTGAAATAAATATAATCTCTAAAATAAAGGTTTGCACAAATATTCCTACCCAAATCTAGATAGTCCTTGTAGCAGTGAGACATGTTTTCACATGCTTCATTAATCTCTGTCAAGTTTTTCTTAACCATTGGAGAATCAGATACGATATCTTCCCCTTCTGATGTCTAATAGTTTTCATGATATTAATTTTTTGGTAGGCCTCCATCAACACAGAGGATTTCTTCTTCTTCATATCTTCTATAGTATTCTTCATACTACTCATCATAGTCATCCCCATTGTATGACATGGCTGCAAATTTCCTCAATGAGAGATTTTTTTCCACAAGATGATCCAAGGAAAGAGCTCTGATACCATTGTAATGTCCTAAGTCTAGTGTGCAGAACTAAACACTTTAATTCTGTAATTTTACTTAAATAATTCTGAAATTTAATTGGTTCACATAGAGCCTTCTTGGATATGGCAAAACAAGGGTTTCTTCTAGAATATTTTGTAGAGGACAAGAGTGATCACTGGGAAAAAAACAAAGATATTTCAGACATGGAATTTCGTCTCCCCTAACACATTTAGATCTCATTCTATTTAGGTTTTAGAATCCGCACCACAGAAACCTACTACCACGCTTCTGGGCAGCCAAACTGTGAAACTAAGGATAGTAGTTCGGTCTGTTTCAACAAGAGGGTTCATGAAATTTGAAGAGGTTTTTTACAACCTTAATTTAACATTAAAAATGTATTTAAACAGTTTTCTGAGTTTCTGGAAATTTTGAGGTGTTTTGGGTGAATTTGGGGATTTTTGGCAATTTTGGTCAAGAGAAACCCTGCGCAGAGGAGGATGCAAAAGGGTGGTACGATCCAAAAAAAAAATGGTTCTAGAGATTTATATGGAAATTTAGGCTTGTTAATGACCTAAAATAACTGACAGAACTCAGTTTGAGTTTACAAATCCTATTTTGCATCAATTTCAGTAAAAATGGTTATCAAAAACTAGTAATCTAGCCAAGGTCTTAAAAAAACTATTAAATCAGCTTAAATCCAATTTTGTGAAACTTAAGATTTATAATAGAGATAAATATGAGCTCTCTGAATATGAATACTTGTTTCAATCCCTTCCCCATCATGAAATATTCATTACAACACTCATATTCACTCAATCCCCCCATTCACTGATAAAATAGGATCTTTTTATGAAATTGAGATAATATTCTTTAGGGTATGAGATATCTCAACCTGATAAATGTAATTTTCAGAATATATTGACACTACATAATATAAATAACATTATTGAATGGCCATTACAAAGAGGCTTCAAAAATTAAGGGGCACGAGGCCCGAATCATGACTAGCAAGGGGCTCTGAGCATAAGTGAAGCATGCGCTTCACTGGAGCTCGACCTGAAATTGATGGAGGATGTAATATACTTCTAGAATAATATTCACTAGCTGACATTAGTGCTCCATATACCTGCAATATATAGAAAGGGAGATGGAAGAGAAGGGAGGAGGGGTTTGGGGATCATCACCCACTGGTCTGAGGCACAACACTCAAAGAGTATGATCACATAGCATAACCACAATATCAAATCATCTAAAATCAATCAATGGGATTGAATTCAGGTTTTATAGAATTATGGATGACCTGCTTAGTAAGTTGAGGCCAATGGTGACCTGTGAGTGCAAGTCAACCCCATGGGTGACCTAACCCTAGCCACAAAAGCGCCCCCTTTAGGAAATTATCCAAGTAAGATCATGTGGAATTGTTTGCAAGTCTAAATCATCCTTCATAATTAGAAACTGCACCCTCCCTTAGTCAAAAGATGCCTCTTTTGAGTTATGACACCTTTCTGCTTTTCCTCGGTCATAAGAAAACTTTTCTTTCCTTCAAAATCTTTCCTACTTTTCTCAGATCCATAAGAGGAAAGTGTGCCCTCCCCTTTGAAAGACTTTCCTACGTTTACCTCTCTTTGCTCTTTACTACTTTTAGGCAACTTCCATTTATTCTCCTGTTTTCTTTTGTCATGGACTTTCTTATTTTTACCAAGGCAGGTTGACTAGATTTCCCCATTATGCCCTTCTTACATGGAAACCTTAATTCCACATCATTATTGTGCATACCAAATAAAATTGCTGAGAAAAAATTAAATACATGCCTCAAAAAAATTATTAGCAAAATTTATCCTATGAGGAATAATTAATATCAATATTGAGCCCCTAGGGACTTAGGGGCTCAAAATTGAGGGGACGTGACACCTTTTAATGATCAATTTGAGGGGACATGACACATTTTAATGATCAATTTGAGGGGACATGACACTTGGGGAAAATATTTGTAAATTTTGTTGAGAAGGTGGAGATTGTTAAATGACAACTAAACTAATATGTTTATGGTAGTTTTTCTCATTACAGGTGTTTACGGGAGTTTTTTGATAACGGGCATTACCAACAACAGTTTACTCATGTAACTTGCTTCATGAAGTATATAGTGAATGGTTAGGATACGTAATGTAATGAGTTTTATGAGAGGGTGAGGCCCGTCTTGTAATCTCTCCTTCCTGTTAATGAGCTTCAATACTTTGCTTGTGTGGATGTTTCCCCTTATGGGGTTTTACCACATTAATTATGGTGTTTTTAATGATGTTTTTTTATGTGTGATTGTGTAATTTGTCTTTGAGATAATAACAAAAAGGTGGATTGTTATGTCAACTTCATGTATGAAGCAAGGTATTGGTTAGAGAATATTTCATCCATGGATTAGGCTATTTACAATGACGCATAGACCTTTCCACATTGGTGCCACATCTATTGGATGAGACACTCATAACCTTGCAAAGTATTATCTCATCATTAAATTATTGGTTGATGTCATTCACTTCTACATTTACCATATTCACATCAACCTAGATTCTCATCTCCTTGTTGTGTAGTTCAGTAATACCTTCCATGTTCTTTATCCATGTCTCTTTTCAAAGTACCTATGAGTGAAAATTTTGGCCCAACAATTTGAAACCATCACATTAATTTGTGTCCCTAGAAGTTCTAATAGATTGGTTCATTACATCAAAAATAAGGATTTGGATTTACATTTGTTACATTGATTAGTTCAATTTTCATTAAAAGAAATAAGGTTTATGTTTTTCACCATCATTTTATGACATACACATAACATATTCATAAATTGAATACATAAGAAAACCATCACATCCATACATTTGAACCACAAGTCTAGAAACTTAAAATAACCCTGCAGCGCCCCCCCTCTCTCTATATCCCCTCTCTCTCTATATATCCTACATTATAGAAGGTAAAAATATAAATTATATATTGTAGAAGCAAATTCAACATCCTACATTTAATTATCTTGTACACCATATTCAAATTCATTGTGAAAGTACCTAGAATCATTAGTGAAGTCAATATACTATTATTTTTCTATGTTTTCATTTCCACTAATGTGTCATGAGAGACCGTCATTAACTTCCCATGGTTGTGTATGATGTTTGTTTTATATTACGAAGGGCCATCATTGTGCCACTTACAAATTTCTTTGTTACAATCCAATGAGTTAGAAACCATTTAGATTGAATAAAAATCCTTTGGAATGAGCCAGAAAGAAATTACGAAGGTGTAACAACTACATAAGAACCATAAAATGACTGATATTAATCAAAACTATTGTGGATTCAAATCTCATTCATCAACATATATTTTATGTTACAAATATGTGTTTTGAATTAATTGAGAATGATTTCCAAGTAACTAAAATATAAACATTCACAACATATACATAGACTCTTCTTATAGAAAAATGTGGGTTTCTTGAAATGATTCCATGGGATTTTAAGCAATAAGCACATCCAAAGCCAAATATTATAATACAAAGCAAATGGAAAAATTGAAATTTCCTCACCACATGATGTTATTTCCTTATGATGATGGTTTTACTTTTATGATCACAATCATTGCAATTAGGGTTGGTTATTTGAAGGTGTAATATCTTCTAATCCAATTTGCATAGGTAAGGATGTTGGTATTGATATAATTTTAGGAACAATTAGAGTGGTTTGTAGGCGACATACTTATGGTTAAAAAAGTTCTTGTTATGAGGCAACCACATGACACATGAAAAAAATGTCCAATACAATGGAATGCTAATGGGAGCTCTACTTAGAAATTTGAATGTCAACATTTGTGAGTACATTAAGTATGTTGATGATTTAGGCCTACTGCAACTTAAGCATAGGAGAATCATATCTCAAATTAAGGCATTTGAAATCCTAACTCTCCATTGAACTATTGTATTGGCATTATATAAGAGGTTTTAACTAATGCCGAAAAGATAATTATTATTGAAGAACATGCAAGTGATCTAATGGTTATGCACACATTGTACATAGTCTCCCACTAACTCACCATTTTCAATTGAATATACTGAGTGGATGGATCATGTTCATAATTATATAAAATATTACAGCTATTATTAAGAAGAGAATAAACAATAAAACAAAATCAAGTAATCTAATGTTATGTATACAATGAAATAACATTCCCACTAATGATTTTATGTCTTACCAAAATAACTCATCATTTCATGGAATTCCACCCATCAATACTTTTAACAGCAATGATCCTAACACGATCCTAACACTTGCTATAACCCTCACATTAAAAAAACCAATCAAACTACCGATGACAATACTCAAAACCAAACTTTTAAAACTCGCTCTTACATCATAGGCATCAATGCTCCTTTTCTCCACAGTAGCAAAGATTAAACACAAACATTAGCATTCTGTGTAAACGTTGTATTGTATATTGTATAAGGTAATAACTTAAATAAAAAAGGTCCATAAAAGATGTCTCGACTTTCAAGTTTAAAATGAAAGCGGTTAGAATAGAATATTTGTTTTTGGAAGTGCGTAACTTATCCGTTGAAGGAAAGAGAAAGAAGTCGGACACGTCGGAAAAGCTGCAAAAATAGAAGGAAAGATTTCTTTGTTACGTGCTAAACCTACCCGTTGAGGAAAGAGACAACTTGGAGACGTCGGAAAATCAAGAAAAAGAAAAGTGCTTATATATTTGCTCCGATCGGGAACAGATTCAATATAGTTTCGTATTCCTCCTCTATTGAATATCAATTTGTGGTGTGTTGTGTGTCTTTATTGAGTCTAAACGTCCGTGTTTGCGTCTTAGTGTTTGTGGTGTGTTGTGTGTCTTTATTGAGTCTAAACGTCCGAGTCTTGAGTATAGGCGTCTGTGGGGAAATGAATTTGGACATCTGCTCTAGAAGGACCTCTACAGGATGTTGCTCAAACGCCCTTCCGCTCAATACTGGTCTCATGTTCTCTTTTCTGTGAGGAAATGGATTGGACATGATGTTGCTGGAACGTCCTTTCGCTTAATCCTGGTATGTTTGGTCTGATGTTCGCTTTTCTGCTTTTTCCTCCTAATTTAATATGTATCTCATTGGCTATTTGTGAAGATTCAAACAAGTTTAGGGAATCGCCGCAGATACAGAACAACAAAAAAAGATTAGGGTTATGGCAATGGAACGAAGAATGTACGAGAAAAGAAAATCCCTGCTACTCCACTCTAGGTATGTATGCATCTCTGTCTCCTCTTGTCTCTCCTTTTTTTTTTTACCTTGTCCAAATAAAATTTAATCTAGGAATGAGTTTCTACCCACCTCTCTATTTTAAGTCAATTTTTAACACATCAAACCCTACAACTTTTATCATTTTATCAGCCATATCTACTCTATTATTAATCCTACAAGTATGAGTACCATGGCAGTAGGCATCTCATGTGTCTTCTCTTCATCGGAGAGAACTTCCCTCTTCATGCATCTGCCGTCATTGTTTCCTTATTCTTATTTAACATCATCACTATCTGAGCAAGAAGTTGGCGGGTCCATGCGAAGGAGAAAGTAGGGATATGCTCTATCTTTGGAGAACGAATGAATAATTACTGATACCGAATTGAACGGAACAAGCGTATACTTACTGATAAGGCACTGAATAACTATTACTCAGGCGAGCAAGAATACGTTCTTAATATCCAATATTCCGTCAAAACGCTGGAACTCAACGTCCCTTCTGTTAAATTGTGAGTACTCGGCATGCGAGAGAGTAAGTTTCAATATCCTCCCTCCGTAGATAGACTTATGTACATTGAAATTTCCTTCCTCTAGTTTCAATACCAAAAATTTAACTCATAAATGTGAACGTCGGAAACTTTGACACTTTTCCTTTCACCTCTAAGTAGTTATTTTATCAGGATAATTTCCTTAACGTTCTATTTCAAATGCTCTTGTATCAATCTGTCTTCTTGTTTTTCGGATTAATGGTTGCGTTCTTTTCATTGAGAATATGCATAAGCGTCCCGCATACAACAAATTATTTTAAAAATACTTATAGATACTTATTTATAATCCTCATGAAGTTGTTCAATGTATTTTGTTTTGTTTTGTTTCTTCAAGAGTTATAGCTTTCATTCAATCGGTAAACAACATACTCATACTCTTTTCCTAATGAATATCATTTGAAATAATTTCACGTAGATTTTTATTATAGATAGTATTATTTCTTATCGACATTAATGGTTGATATATTTTTGAAGGTTTTTTCCATATCATGTATTGGAGAAATTAATTCAAAATTTGTGATATAAATACATATATCATTCCCATTGTCTTATAGAAAAGTGAAGGAACTTTTTGCTTTAGATGTACGATGTTTTTCTAATATTTTAATTTTGTTTGCTTTTATTTAATATGTAAATTTGATTGTTTATATTGTTTTTATGGAATAGCGTATTTGTAGACATAATCATTAATTAAAAGAAAAAAATGTTTCTAGTTATGTACAATTCAAAATAAATATAATTATGTTTTTTATTTTAGTTTATATACTTATTATCCAACTAAACTTAAATTGTAAATATTATTTTATTAAATTATTTTTTTTCCAAAAAAATATAAAACCTTAAACAAGTGTTCCTCCTAGTAAAGTATAATAACCTTTCTATATTTCTAAATTTTAAAAGTATTCAAGCAGTCATAGAACATAAGGCCTTTTTTATAATAAAATTAATTTAATTATATATATTTTATGATTTAGGCATGCACATAGAATGTTAAACATTTTGTATACACAAAATTAATTTAATCACATATTGTGTGCATTATACATATACATACAACATATACATATACATAGAACATCAAACAATTTATGTGCACATAGAATTGATTCAAGCATATAACTCATTTATTAAATATTTAAAAAACCCTTTCCACTTACATAAATTTTAAAATTGAACTTTAATAAACATTATATTTTATTCCTTTAATTCTTTAATAATTATGTGTATATTTTATAATGAAATTGATATAAAGTTTCTTATAATTATTTATAGAGACGTAAATGTGGATTTTTGCATGGACGAGAAAGAAAGGGGGAGAGGTGGGAAATAGAAAGTGGGATAGAGGGAGAGGATGAGGATGAGGGGAGGGGAGGCGAGGGGGAGAGAGAAAGGGAGGGGAGGAGGGGAAGAGGGAGAGAGAAAGGGGAAAGGAGGAATCGAGAAAGAGAGGGAGAGGGAACAAGGGAGTAAGGAAGGGAGAGAGATGGACAAATAGAGAGAGGGGGAGAGGGGCAAGGAAGGAATGGAGATGGAGTGGGAGACAAAACAAGGGAGTAAAAGAGGGAGAGGGAGGAAGGTAGGGGACCAAGAGGAGGGGTAATGCTAGAGAGGGAGAGGGAAATATGTAGTGGGATAGATAGACAGGGAGGGGAGGGGGAAGAGAGAGGGAGGAAAAGTGACGGGCTAAGGGGAGGGGGAGGGGGGAGGGAGGG
>LPNX010959746.1:0-94049 GCA_001517045.1 Pseudotsuga menziesii
AATAACGCATATGCGTTCTTGATTTACACTTCGGAAGTGCGTTTCTGATTTCCTAAGTGGCACCAAAAAGTGGAACCAACTTCGTGCGAGCGCCCACATGCTCTTAAACATTAAGCCCACTCAAGCATAACATGTTGTAAATAAGATAAAGCTAATATTTAATAAATTTAACTTATTAAGCATTTTACAATGTATTAAAATAAATTTAATATTATATTGGTTATCTATCACATATTTATCACCGCAAATCCATTATATCAAACAAGTACGGATGCAATAATTCAAATTTTGAATTAGAGGTTTGTTTTTTGGTTTTAATAATATAATTTATATTAAAAAAATCATTACCACATGTCTATTATACCAATCAAATACCAAATACCTATGTGATAATTCAAATTTTATTTTCATTTGTTTTTAATAATATAATTTATATTAAAATATTTATTATATAGAAAAATATTTGAAAGTATTTTATTTTTTATTATACATGCCAAGGCAAGTATATAGCTATCGTTTAGTCAAAAAATCGTTTCACTTTAATTAATTTATATATTTTTTCAAAAGTTTTACATAACTTTTATAAAATTCATATATTAAATTAATATTTTAAAAATAATATTATATATATTTTTTAAATCTACTTTTTTAAAAATCTATTTTTTTTATTTTAATGATTTAACTAATTTTCTCTAGTGCGCAAATGAAATTATTAAATATAAAACATATTTAAAAATATAAAAAAAATTAAAAATATATAACAATGCGAAGTGTCTTGTTTATTAAAATAGTAATAATAACTAATCTTCATAGATGTGACAATCACATCACAATGATTGACTATAACTAGATCACTATATACAACATTTATTTAAATATAATAAGCTTTTTTAAATATATATATACACATCAATATATTATAATTTTTATGTAAAATTTAGAAATAAAAGCTAATAATGTCAAATGTCGTGTTATTAAAATAAACATAGTGACAAATCTTGATAGATGTGACAATCACATCACAATGAATGAATATAGTTATTTCACTATATAGAACTTTTATTTAGATATAATATTTTTTAAGCATATATAAAAATCTTAACATATTATAATATATTTTTATACAAATTTATTGAATAAATTGTTTAAACACAAATTTTCAAATATTTATTTTGATATTCAATTAAGCTTTTTTCACATTTCATAAACTAACATATTAATGAAACTAAAGATTGATTTTTTAATCTTTATTGGTTTATTCAAGCAAATATGATGATTAATATTTTAATTAGTTGACATTATAGTAGAGTTTGACCAAAGTTTAATAATTTATTTAGCATTTTTATTGTTAATAGAAAAAAATTACTTTATTTTGGTACAGTTTTGTTCGTAAAAAAATGCAAAATTTATAAAATCTCTATGCAATTTTGATTTTTCGTAATCACAATGACATTTTCTTATGACTTCTTATTTGTTATCCAATTATTTTCATGTCAAACTTTAACTTTAACTTTGGTCAATATATAACTATTAGATCAAAACATTTCTAAATTATGAGATTAAATTTGGGTTATAAATAACTATTAAATTATAAAATTAAACCTGGGTATGTAAAACTATTAAATTAAAACACTTTTAAATTATTAGATTAAACCATTTCTTAAGGCAGGTATAAGCAGTTTTGTTGGAATATATTATATTCCTTGGAAGATAATAATGTCTTTGTATTATGTTCTTATCTTTTATGATATGTTATTGGTTGCTTAAATAAGTTAACTAGTTTAGCTTGACTCTACTATTCTAACAGTTTTACTGCTAATTTCACTTGTTTGATATGTATATAGTAGCAGTGAGTATATAAATATTATATTCAAAAGTATTTTATGACTATTTTTTTTATTATGAGTGTGGTTAATTATGAGTTTGTATCCACCATTTAGAATTTGATAAGCAAGTATTTCTAACTCCAGCAATGCCACCTCAACCATACGAGATGATGTCATTCTCTAGAATGTGATTGGTTCTTTTAAAGTTGATTTTGATGATATATATTTTTTTGTTTTGAGGCCCATTTTAGACCTCAAATTTTCCATAATGACAAGCATCGTCGCATCATCACAAACATCCCATGTCGTCGCATCATCACAAGAATCACATATCATCGCATCATCACGAGCATCGCATCACGAGCATCATCACGAGCATTCTCGTCGCATCACTGTGAACATTGCATCACATCACATCATCTCATGTATCCTCATTCTGACATCATATGTAGTGCTACACATACAAACACAACACAACATCACAAATTAAAACAAATTCACCCACAACATCAATATTGTTGGAATATCATCGTCCGCAAATGAATGTAGAACCACAACGTTCGCAAATAAATGTGGGACCACAACATCTGCAAATGAGTGTCGGACCACAATGTCTACAATTGAATGCAAAACCACAACATCCGCAAATGAATATCGGACCACAACATATGCAAATGAATGCAGGACCACAACGCCCGCAAATGAATGCAAGACCATAACGTCCGCAAATGAATGCAGTACCACAATGATATATATAAACACATGACTTTTCATTGCCATCACATATGGATTGATTTGTCATCACATCATCACTTCCTCTTTCCAGGGAGGTCCTTTCGGACTACACCAAGCTTGTCTATAAAATACTCAAACTTCACACGAGATAGAAGCTTAGTTAACACATTTACAACTTATTCCTTTGTAGGAACATATTGGAGCTTTATGGCTCCTCTCTGCACCATATCCCGGATTTAATGATACTTTATATCTATGTTCTTTGACTTATCATGGAACATCGGGTTTTATTTTAACTTGATGCAACTCTATTTGTCATAATACATATCAAGCACATCCATCTCAGTATCAAACAATCCTTTCAATAACTTGTGAAGCCATACTGCTTCACTACAGGTTGAACATGTTGCAATGTATTCATCCTCTGCTGTATTGAGCACAACACTAGTCTTCTTTCTACTAAGCCATGATATCACACCTAATCCCAAACTGAAACAACATCTTGAAGTGCTCTTTCTATCTTCAACACTTCCTGCCCAATCTGAATCAATGTAGCCACATAATATGAACTCACAGTCAACTGCATATGTGAGGCCATAATCCAATGTACCCTTTAGGTACCTCATCACATGTTTTGCTGCAACTAGGTGGACATGTCTGGGTTCCACCATATACTGACTAAAAGTTTTTACAACAAAACATATATCTGGTAATGTATTTATCAAGTACATTAGTGAGCTGATAATTTGTCTATATAGTGTGACATCGACTCTTTCTGAAGAGTCATCATTTAGGAGCTTTAGGTTTTTCATCATTAGAGTATTCATTTCCTTAGAATCGAACATCCCAAATCTCTTTAGGATCTAACCTACATATTTTCCTTGGTTTAGGAAAATCTCATTTGGGAATTGCCATACTTTGAGACCTAGGAAGTAATGCATAATGCCAAGGTCTTTCATTTCAAATTATACCACAATATTCTTCTTATATCCACTGATGAGTTTCTCCTTTCTTGTCAAAAATAAATCATCTACATACAATAGTAATATCACGATCTCGTCATCTTCAACCTTATAGTAAATGTTGAAATATGCTTTACTTTTGGTAAATCCCAAGCTCATTAGGAAGCCATCGATTCTTTCTTTAATCCATATAATGCTTTCTTTATCCGACACACATGTGTTTTCTTGTCATGTGTCTCAACACCTGTAGGTTGTTCAACATACACTTCATCTTCCATGACATCATTTCGAAAGGTTTTCTTTACATCCATTTGATGTAACTTTCATTTGATCTTGGAATCCAAAGCAAGAAATGTTTTGATTGAGGTATATATGGCTATTGGTGCAAAAGTATCTTCATAATCAATCCCTTCTTTCTGAGAGAATCCCCGTGCGACAACTATTGCTTTGAACTTTTCAATACTACCACCGACTGAATGCTTTGTCTTAAAAATTCATTTTGAATAGACCACTGATTTATCCTTCGGTCTTGGCACTACTTCCCAAACATCATTCTTTAAGATAGATTGATATTCTTCGATCATGGAATCCATTCATTCCTTATTATTTGAGGCTTCTTCAAAACATGTAGGTTCTTCATACACAAGGTTACATATTTTTGCTACGTAGTTGGAGTGGAGTCTTGGTCTATTCCTTCCTTTTGGTGCACCATATCTTTCTGCTTCCTAAATTATATCACGAGCCCAAGTTGGTCTTCTCCTTGTTGAGATCATCTCATAAGGTGTCTCTATAGGTTCTTGAGGTTCTACCATGTCATGATCTTCTTGTATAGGTTCTTCCTCATCATTTCTAACTAGTGGTTTGCTGGCCTCTACGATCATCTCCTATAATGCCCTTATAATGCCTCTTATCGACACTTTTGAAAAAGTAATAGGGAGATACCTTGAATTAGAAATGCATATTTTAATTAGTAATAGGGGAAGGATCTATTTTTTATCCATCCATAAATGCTCTTTAAATTCCATTTGAGGAGATATTCCAAAATCACTTCATCTTTTATGCTGTTTCACTTTTTTCTAGAAGCTTCTTTATCTTCATCATAAAATTCATCTACATGGTTCTTTCTGGATTATTTGAAAGTTGCATCTTTATCAAATGTAACATCTCTGCTTACCTCAATTTGATGGAAACCTGCAATATAGATTCTGTATGCTTTTGACTTATCACTATATCTGACAAATATTCCATTCTTTCCTAAGGGGTTCGACTTGGATCTTTTATCTTTGGGAACATGCAGGTAAACATGGCACCTTTTTATCTTTTGAGTTGGCCTACTGTTATACACCTGAATGGCACCTCTCCGTCCGAGTGCTAATATCCCTCATGTTGGCACACAAAAGGACACTTATGGATTGAGGTTGCCCATATTCACTATACCTTGGCTTATGATGAAGTACATTCCTTATATACCCAGCTAATTACTTTGCCATCTTGCCATGTTGAGTTGTATTCGCGACTCTCTATATTGACAACTCGCGCATCACTCGCGAGTCTCCTATACAGCAAGTCGTGAATCCTTGTATTCGCGGGTTGCTCTTCTATAGAGTCGCGAATCATTGGCGGGTTGCTCTACTACAGACCCACGAATGGTTTCCTCAACTGTATTAAAACATAAAACCTTGCGCTAATGGAATATTAGTTTACTCATTTAACTTAATCTTCTTAACTGCCACAACCTCCCTAACCTTCGAGAACTGCCTCATTTCATTCATATAAATAGAGGCCTTGGGGAAGGGGTTGGATAGTGATACTGGGAGAGAAAAGTTATGCTGGTGAATTGTCTACAGAAATCTTTGGAGTAGAGAAACTCAGAGTCCTTTGGTGACAGAGGAGTCCTTGTTCAGACATTGGGTTGTAACCTAAACTCTTTCTATTATTGTTAATAAAGATATTACTTCTTCCATATGTGTTTCATATCTTGTAGATTGGTAAATGTTTACATTTCAATTTGATATATGATTTGCCTAACCTGCATCTATATAAATGAATCATCTTGTATCTGGAAGAGTGTTTATTAACAGGTGAAGGAGGAACTACCCTGGAGACTTTGGAAGTGGATCAAATAGGGAGAAGATAGCAAGGATCAACCTTCGTTTAATACAAGTAAGTCCTTCTACTTTCCTATTTCCTATTCTGTGCTTTTGGAGTCAAACTGTCTGCAAGTCATGAGTATGTTGGTAACCCCCCAGACCTAGGTTATTAGGTGAATTATCCTGTACAACAGAACTGGTGACTCCGTTGGGGAATCCTAGTCTGCTTTAGGTATTTTTTTGCCTTCCTGACCATTGTTTTCTTGAAGTCTGCTTGTGATTTTTATCCTGCTACCCTTTAATGCACACCCAAGTGTGGGGTGGGGTAGGGTTGTGAGTGCCATGGTTGTATTAAGCCCAGTTAAACACCTGTGGGACCAAAAGAAGCTACTTATGTAGATGAGTATTCAATTCAATTTACAAATTTTGTTTTTTTGTGGAAATTGAACCCAAGAGATAGAAAAAATACACTCACAAAATTGTTAATCAAACATGAAAAATTAACACCAAAGGAGACTGAAATTGGAGCATAACACTAATCTGTATTGAGTAAGTGTATAATAGCCAGCCTTATGAAGTAATAGGCTATTGTAATATATAATTACATGAGAGAATAGAATTCATAAATATGCCATTCGAAATAGTTAAAAAGAAGGCTTACCAAATCTAGTCAAATCCCCCATAGGTGCATAAAGCAGTTTCCAAATCTAGGTAGATGATCACGAATTTCCTAATTCAAGTGGGAAAGATAAAGAGGGATGGAAAGACAACTCATACATGCTTTTATTTGGAGAAAAGGATGGAGGATGATGTGGGAAAAAAACAAGTCAAATACACCTAGTCTATCTTTTCCTGTTTCCTTAAATCAGAAATAAAACAAGGCATCTTTTCAGAAAAAGAAGATATGCACTTTAGAGAATCTAGAATAAAGCAGACATGCTAAATTGGGTTTCTAGGATGTTTCCCAAGCACTCCATGACTCTATTTTAGAATTTGTTGAATTCTAGGACTTGTAGAAGGAAACTAGCATAGAATGGAATCTAGGAAACTACGTAATAAGACAAAAATAATTAAATTAATGTCTAATGTAGGTAACTATGGGTTAATGCCTAATGTAGGTAACTAGGTAAATAAGGGATTGAATTCTACATTTGAATACCTACATATTTACAATACTGAATGAACTCAGAAATTACATACTCACCACCATTATTAGATCTGAGGATCTTGACTTTCCTCCCAAACTGGTTTTCAACCAAGGCTCTAAAGACTTTGAAGAGGTCAAAAAATTTAGACTTATGCTTTAGGAAGTGAACCCAAAAATACCTGGAAAATTCATCTATGAAGGTCAGGGAATATTTGTCTTGAATCATGGACATATGAGGGAATGGACCATCAATGTCACTGTGGATCAGCTCAAGAGGTGCAGAGGTTCTCTCATGACTAGCCTTCTCATACTTGTGCTTTGGGTGTTTTCCTAGGATACAACCTTGACAGAATCCCTTAGAAAAATTGATCTTTGGTAACCCTATGACCATATCATTTTCACTCAAATCAGAAAGATACTTATAGTTAATATGGCCAAATATTTCATGCCAAAGCTTGCTTGCTTCATTAGCATGAATCAGAAGAGTAGAGGGGTTTGAGTAGGGTAGAAAATGGGAAAACTTGTATACCTTCGAAGTGTGATCAACAACACCTTTTGCTATGACTTTACCATTCTAAATCTCAGTGATTTCAACATCATTAGGGGAGAATATGACCTTCTTTGGAGACCCAATATGAGTCATCCGATACACTTACAAGATATTGGAGGAAAGACCTGGAACATACAACACATTATTGAAACTACCATGGTCAATATCAATCCTACCCTTCCCCAAACTGTCAATGAGAGAGTCATCTCCAAAAACTATTGGTGGACCTTTCGACATGTCAAGAGAGGAGAATGTCTCTTTTGTCGAAACGATATGTCTATAAGCTCCAGAGTCTATGATGAAGCTAGGTGAGCTTGATGTGCCAGCAACCAAGGCATGTACTCTCTCTCTGTCTTGTGAATTTGATCCTCCTTCCTTCTTCTTTGAGCAATCAGGAAGGGAGATGTTATTCTTATCCAGGATTTGGGTCAACATGTCAATTTTCTTCTTCATACAAGAGCTCTCAGGATGATAGCCCTTACCGGAGTATGCACACTTGCTCATTTCTCCTTTGTTCTTCTTCTTCTGGGAGTTCTTCTTGGAACCTTGGGGCTCCTCTTCAAACTTAGACTTGTATCTCTTTTGCTTAGGTGGATTTTTATACTTTTTATTGCTTTTTGAATCCACCCTTGAATCTCTAGCAACCAAAGCTTGGTCTTTGGAAGGTTTGATGGTGCCCATCATCACCAACTTATCTTGCTCCTGTGTGAGGGATTCCATGAAATTTGCAAGCTTAGGCATCTTCCAGGCTCGAGCTATCAACTTGGTGGCATGGAAGGTCGAAACAAACACTGAACAGTCAGGACCAAGCTTAGAGAGTATGGCCAATACTATTTTATCTTCCTTCTTTTTGATCCAACACTGTTTCAACTACAAAACAAGGGCCTTAAACTTGGAAACGTAGAGTTGCAATGATTCGAAGCTACTGGGACTTAAGGATATTAGCTCATTCTCAATTTGATGTCCTCTCATCTCATATTTCTTTCCAAAAATATATTCTAGCTTCTCCCACACTTCATTAGGTGATGTCAATCCATCAACATGGAAGAGGAGGTCTCTTGAAATGCTCAGACAGAAAAATACCATAGGCCTCATCCCTCCTGTTGTGCCATTTAATTTTCTCTGCAGTTGCATTGGGATCTGTCTCAGTTGCCATAGTCACCCTATAGAGACCTTTCGATCTCAAAAATATCTCCATCTCATCTTTCCACTCAAATAAATTGAATGGAGTCAAGATGATCTTCTGAGATTGGTCCATAGCTCAGAAACTGTGCCCTCCAATCAGCAGAATGCGCTCCCAGTCAATGATGTCGAACTTGCAATTAAAATTTGGAAGGAGAGAAATCGATCTACAAAGGTGCTGATACCATGTTGAAATTGAACCCAAGAGATAGAACAATTACAATCACAAAATTGCTAATCAAACATGCAAAATTAACACCAAAGGAGATTGAAATTGGAGCATAACACTAATATGTATTGAGTAAGTGTAAAATAGCCAACCTTATGAAGTAATAAGCTGCTGTAATATATAATTACATGATAGAATTGAATGCATAAATATTCCATTCAAAATAGTCAAAAAGAAGGCTTACCAAATTTAGTCAAATCCCCCATAGGTGCATAAAGCCGTTTCCAAATCTAGGTAGATGCTCACAAATTTGCTAAGTCAAGTGGGAAAGCTAAAGAGGGATGGAAAGAAAACTCATACATGTTTTTATTTGGAGAAAAGGAGGGAGGATGATGTGGGAAAAAAAATCAACTACACCTAGTCTAGCTTTTCCCTTTGCCTTAAATTAGAAATAAAACAAGGCAACTTTTCAGAAAAAGCATATATGTGCTTAAGAGAATCCTAGAATAAAGAAGACATGCTAAATTGGGTTTCCAGGATGTTTCCCAAGCACTCCATGACTCAGTTTTAGCATGTGTTGACTTCTAGGACATGTAGAAGGAAACTAACATAGAATGGAATCTAGGAAACTAGGTAATAAGACAAAAATAATTAAATTAATGTCTAATGTAGGAAACTATGAGTTGATTATTCTAATAGGTTTTATGTCAATATACATATGCATGTGATTCATCTATTATTTTGGAAAATATTGTGAATACTAACATAGGAATTGACTCATTGCTTGGGGCTTGAGCATAGGTATTGCTGGTTGCCAAAGACACTAGATATATTCCAAGCTGAGGAGAAGGATTCTCCAAGATTAGAAAATTATCTCATGGTGTGTGTTGATGCATGCAAGCAAGGACTGGGAAGAGTTCCATATCATGCCTTGGACAGATAAGGGTGCAGAGGAAGCACTGTAGTACTGAAGAGGCTATGTGGGAGTTGGAGGATGCCATGCAATTGGCACATCCATTTTGGTCCAATTTTGCAAAGCACTGAGGGCGGTTCCAGTGTAGCAATTGTTAAATTTTTGTAAAGCACTAAGGATAGTGTTATTGAAGGGTGGGGGGTGGGAATGTAACACCCCATTTTTGACCCCATGGTATTGAATTGCATATGATGTAAATATTTTTATTTGATCATGGTGATGAGCTCAAGGCCAAGGCCCCACCATGCATTTAGTGCATTATGTTTTGGCGATTAAAATTGATGCCGATGGCATTTTGTGCTATCCATGCACAATATGTTGAGACATCATGTAATGTGCAAAAACCCATAACCAACTATGACAATGCAACAAATAATGAGATGGGGGCATGATTTCCCAAGGATAGGGAGGAGGGGGAATGTTTAACCTTGAGCCATTGGGGAAAAACCATCAAAACTTTCAACTAATATTTTCTTGTCTTTTTCCCCAACCATTTATTTCTGCTAGAATTTGGTTGAGGTTGTTATTACATAGAATGGGAAGAGTGTGGGAAAAAATCAAATTGGGTAGACAACCCATTCTGGGAGAATGTGCTTTGACCCCATGGGAAATAAAACACTTGAAAACGTATGCCCATTCCCTCATGTGTTCATGTTTCATCATCTCTCACGTTTTTGGGGGGAGCTACGAGGGACGTTTGGATCATGATCCTTCTTTCACAAAGGGGGGGGGGGGGGGGGGTTGTTCATTCACGGGGGGATTCACCAGCGCGTTGGTCATTCTTCCTGATAGGACAGACGTAGCGAGAGTGAGTAGGTATTGCTACGCATTTATGCAAGTGTTTTTCCTTATTCGAGAGCCTATTTGCGGTGTTGCAGTGTTATCCTAGACTACAGAGTGTTATGAGACCCTGTTACTTTGTGTATCTGAGTGAAACTTGTGTTGTTGAGTCTCCCTGTGGTTTGCTGTGATGTGCACCCTAGTTTTGTTCTGAACTATATACAAGACTTAGGAGTGGAAGAGACGTAGAATGTGCTTGATAAACCTAGTGGGAACCTCACAATAAGATAAGAGTGGCTGGTGAATCTGCTCTGCACATCTTGAAGAGCACTAGAAGGGAAGGTGTAGCCCGAGGGACTATGGAGCAGAGAAGGGGACACTTCCTCGTGTTGGGTGTGTAGGCAACATGGATGCTAGGCCAGTTAGGTCTTGTGAAGGTGTCCTTAGCTCTATGGATGAGCTCACTAGCTTAGCAGTTCTTCCTGTCCACTGCCTTAGAAACTTGATAAACCCAACTTGAAGGATGGCTTGGATAATAGCCTGATTACCAATCTTTTTTCTTGGTTGTGTATTGTTGTGTTTGGCCTTGTGTGTGTGTGATCCTTGGCTGGACAACCTGATAAACTCATATGTTATTTAGATTGGTTGGTCCTAAATGTGAATGTTGGCTTGACCGACTCCAGTCTTATAAACCTAGTAGTGAGATGGCTTGGATGTGTGGCCTGATACTAACCCATTTGTTAGTTGGCTTGTTTGCTTGCAGCCTGATAAACCCAACTGTGTTGGCTTGGCTGAGTTTTGTTGTATCCTTGGCTTTGTGTGAGCCTGCTAGTGTTCCTTATTCCTTGGGGAAATCATGCCCAGCTCGGGGTTGGCATTTTTCCTAAGAGATTAATGAGCGCACTGGCCTATGGTTGGCTGGAACGTTTCAATGACGTAGCTAGTTGCAGGACAAACTTCTTTCAAAGATAAGTATCTTTGTGTTATTCTATGCATCTTCATGTGCTTGATGTAATATGATGAACATGTTTAATGTGTTGAATGGATGAATTGATTCCACTGTATAATTGCAATTGTATGCATCTGTGTATGTTTTCTTTCAATGCATTATGGGGCTTATATTTCTAGATTGGTGAGGGCTTGAATGATCAAATCTACCCCAAGACTTCTACTAACAGGCTAAGTTTCTTGGCAGAAATCTCATTCCGCAACTTGAGGGATGCGGGATGCGGAAATGTCCTTCTGTAAATCTCTATTTCCACAGTTTTCCTTCTACAACTTTCCTTTCCTCATGTGGGATGTGGGATGAGGGATGCCAGATGCGGCTTCGCAGATACCTACTTCCGCAAATTTTATTTCTGTAGTGGTCTATTCTGGATGCAGGATGCGGGATGGCAACTTCCATATTTCTTGATTCCACAAACTCAAGATTTTTGCACCATTGATTCTTGCGAGTTGATTCTTAGCCATTGGTATGTTCCCAGATGCGGAACAGATTATGATCGTCGATTTCTGTCGCAATTCTTCTTCGTCGTTCGATCTCCTCTGAGATATTTCCTCGCAGATTGTCCAAATGATCACAGACAGGATCGATTTCTCTGCTGTTGGGAATTTGGGATAATTTATTCGTGGGATTGAATAGATTGAATTTCGAGCTAGATGCTCCGGCATCAATCAGAGTGAGCAGTTATGGTCGCGTTCTCTCTCTAGTGGGTGGGAGGGGACGTGAGAACATGGTATCAAAGCATGAATGTTGATGAGTGTTTTTCACAACCATGCTCGGTGATTCAAAGAAGAACAAAGGTTCTTTAAGAATTTTTCAATTCTGCATGATAATCGGGGTATGGATACGTTACACTATTACTACTTGGAAATGGATTCTTGATATCACTCCCTTGAGAACATCCTTTGCGTACCCCTTCATGATTGATCTAGATTGCTGGTAGACTTGTTACTTGTTAGGATTATTAATCCTACCTTTGACAACATAGTCTATTTGAAAATTTCATAACTTAGGAGGTCATCATCACTTCACTAATGCATGGGGGACATATCTAGGCGACATATACCACTTACTGCACATGTTTTCATGGATTTTGGTGCTCTAGGGATCAATCACTATAATTTAGGAACCCACTCGAAGTGCCACCAGTAGTGTCCAGCAGTTGACTCCAGTAAGTATTCGGTTATGTCTAGTTATGCTCTAATTCCCATCATTTAGTTCACTCTCAGTCTCTCTAGCACCAATTTGCATGATTCAAGGGAAGTAGGGCACATTTACTCACCTAGTCCCTTCAATTTTCTGACTGTATACTGAATTAGTGATCTGGAGTTACATTAGTGAGCTCTAGTGGTGATTTTCCCACACTGAGTTAGCTATTAAGTCAATCTAGGTTGGTAGATTCAACTGCCTCTTCAGGAATTCGAATTCTCCTATGTATAACCATTGTATTACATATTATTTATTGAATATGATGATTAATATTGATTAATGGATATATGATTATTATTCAAATTATTGGTATCATGATTTTTTTATTCTTCATGAATTATTGATCTGAGTTACTCAATCTGCTTCTCTCTCTTCTACAATTCTCCATTTGAATTCTACAAGCTTCATGATCCTATTATTCATTGAATTTTACATGGTATCGGAGCTGGTATCAAGGCCAACAACAAACCTTGGAAGCTTCCATTGATGCACCAGAAGGAAATGGGTTCCACATATATCCTGGAATTATCACCTTGCTCCCTCTAGATTCTACCTAGAGAAGTCTATCCAAGTGTGAAACACCCAAATAAAGTGCACAGGTCGAAGTGGAGAGTGTTTGGTATAATTTTATTCAAATTGAATTGTTTTTGTAGGTACAACAAACTTCTATGGATTTTATATCACTTCCTCCTCTATCATGATTCAATTATGTTGAGTGGAAATTGAACATGGTTGCATATCTCAAGAGCCATGAGCTCTTTGATGTGTCTATTGGATCTGTGGAAATGCCAGAATCCGATGATGAGAATTCCATCTTGTTTAATGACTATGACAAAGAATATGGAGCCATGTGTCTATCCATTCCTCCTAGGATGTGCTATCTCATTGATGTTGTTGAATTCCCAAGTGAAATATGGTCCATATTGGGTAGATCATTTGGCTAGTTGGCTAAAGAGATTAGCACAGAACATTGGAAGGCCACATCTAACATATCATGGAAATCTCCTCCATCCTCCATTACTTCTCCTAAAGATGAAGAAGAAGTAGTATCTTCAACTCAATCAATTCGAATTGGTGAAAGTCTCATTGTAGTGACTCCTTCTCATGTTGTTGCATAAGTTCATGAGATCTATGATATCTCATATTATCATACATTTTATCTAGAAGAAGACATTCAAACCTCCATTGTTAAAGAAAAAATATCCTTCCATCCCACTCAATGTTTCTCCGATAATTCTTCTATCCGAAATTCTGTGCAAAGTTTACCAGTGACTGCTCAAGGAGATGAAGAGAAATTTGATTCCTCTGTCTCCAATATTGCTGCTGGTGTGAAAAGAAGTGATATTTTGGATGTTTTGGAAGAGATATCATATTTTGGGAGTGATCCATTCACCCTCAGTGATCTATTGCTTACAACAAATTACTACATGGTCGCTCGCACCAATTCTTAGATTTCTTTTGAAGAAGGAGAAAATTGTGCAATTACCATATCATTGGTACATTGGGACTTTTTTTCCACATTCTTGGAGCTTCTCTCACCTTATTTTGTTTGAATTTAGAGTTTCAAGGCCTCTCGGTTATCATTGTGATTGATCTCATTAGTTTTGATGTGAAAAATCAAGCACCTGAATTCTCTTTCAAATTTACTGTTAGGGATTCGATGTCAGTTTCTTCTCATGAGTTTGTTGATATTAAATTTTGTGAATTATTGGATATTTTAGAATATATATCAGATTATTAAGCTCAAGCATTCACTCTACATGGTCACATGCCTCCTCCTCCTTCCTACTCGATCACATTTCCATCTCCTCACAGTGCTAGTAAAGATGGAGACCTCTTGCGTTCACTTGGACACTTTATCCTCATACCAACAATTGATCTTACCTCACATGGTTCAGTGTTCAAAGTTGCAACATCTTAGTTTCTTGGGTTTTCCTCACATGGTTCGAATTCTCAAGCACTCTTTCTCTTTTGTTAGATTATCTCTTTTGCTCAACATGGTCCCATAACTTATTATGAAGTTGTCTATGTTCCTGATAAAGTTGAGGATGTTCCTCTTCTTCCCAAGAAGAAAACCCCTCCATACATTTAATTAATTTCACACCTACTTGGATTTGGAGTAGTTTATTTTTGGTGTATCTCATTGTCCATTCTTAAGGAAGGATTTTCCCCATGAGGTTTTTCTTCTTTCCTCATTTTACATGGACAAACAAATTTTTGCATTTAGATTGTAATGGGTGACCTTTGGTTTTAGTTACCATGGACTAGGTTGTCTAAAGTTAGGATTAAGGGGGGGTATTAGGATTATTAATCCTACCTTTGACGACTTCATTTTACAACATATTTTATTGGAAAATTTACTAGCTTATGAGGTCATCGTCACTTCACTAGTGCATGGGGGACATATCTAGAGGACATCTACCACATACTGCACTTGTCTACATGAATTTTGGTGCTTCAGGTATCAATCCCTATAATTTAGGAACCCACTCAGAGTGCCACTAATAGTTTACAACACTTGAATCTAGTAGGTATTCAATTATGTCCAGTTATGCTCTGATTCCCATCAGTTAGTTCACTCTTAGTCTCTCTAGTGCTAGTTTGCATGATTCAAGGGAAGTAGGGTGCATTTACTCACCTACTCTTTTCACTTAACTATTTATAGACTGAATCAGTGACTCGTGTTTTCCAAAACCCACCAATAAAGCCTGGTCGATAGGGGTTCTCGCTCTGTCAGTGCCCAACCAGCGCGATCTCCCTAAGTACCGTCCTAGATAGGTTTTACCCTGCCTGGAAACACCCACAGAGTGGATGAAGTCTCACTCAAGATGTTCAAGGGAGAGCTGTTGAAACCAAGTTTTCGACAGTAAGGAGGAGGATCGGGGCATCAATGGTTTATCAGCATGATTATTAGATCTATTAGAGCTGTTCATCAGATATCACATCATTCATCACATATCTATCAGTATAACCATAGATCTAAACAGATCACATCATTTACTTATTCATCACAGCAGTATCATATTATTGATTCATAAAGCAGATCACAAAACATCCATCATTGATATCGTAGCACATAAGAACAGAAAAGAGGTATGAAAGGCAATAGCAATTTAGAGCAACATCCGTCGTGTCATATTACTTCTCCGCAACAGATCCAAAACATATAGTACAGCTAGAGAATGATTATCCCACAAAATAGCACAAGATTCAATCTCTCACAGATTCACTGATAAAAAAGATCTCTCTCTCATGTCTCTCCCTGATGTCTTAGATGTCAGATCTATGCTCACAGACCTATCCATGTATGTATATATGTATATCTATATCTTACATTTTCAATTCTAACTCTATATATAGGCTTGCACCTTTACATTCAAGGTCCACTTCTAACTAAATCCTAACAACTTCTAACTAATTTAACCACTAAGGACCAATATTCCGAAGAAATGGTCAATGAGTACAAACATGACATAAAAAGTGGACTATTTTCCACCTATCGCGCTATATTTTCCTTGCGTGGTGCCTTATGAGTATGTGCAACATCCTAGATGCTGCGCAACTCACCTATCTCCAATGTCCCCTTGCCAACAGGCCCCCAACACAGTCTTGTGGCTCGTCCTTGAGCCACGTCAGTTGGCCATGGTGTCTTCCGCAATCTGGAAGAGCAGAAACTGTCACATATGCATAAGTGTGCAACTTTTTCTAGATATACCGACTCGCAGTTGGTCGCAGTTGCTTCCTTCAATGTCAACTGCAGCGGACCGTAGCAAACTTCTAGACTTGTGTAACCTGCAATTCCATCGTGCTCCGACTTCTATGAATACTACATCATTCTCCATTTGTTGTCATCCTTCAAGAAGTGTCTGGTAGCCAAATATACATCCCAGCATCTACCCACTTGGTCCTTTCGGGCCCATCCTGTGCTGCCTGAATTTGACCCAGTTCCCTGTACTTGTAGACTTAGTCAAGTGGGGCAAGAACTCTGATCCCATCCGGATTCCTCATGGGTGTCTTAGTCGGCACCTCAGACTGACTGGGAGAAATATAGCTAAGGATGACTTCGCCAAAGACTTCTATCTCAGCCAAACTAACCCGCACACTCTCAACTTCTTCATCACTTTCTACTCAGACAGCATTCTCACTCATAGGATGCCCCTTTGACCGCTGTTGCCTTGCACAACGGAGCTTCCTCCAACAACCCAACCCAACTCCTCTGCAAATTTTCTCAATGCAACACTTCCTAATGGGGTTTACTCGCCTAATGGCCCTCATCTTATAACACCAACGTTGGCTTAGATTCAATCATGACTCACTCGGGTGCATCATTATGACTGAATCATTCATGTGTGTGCTAAATACACCATCGATTTTTCCACCCTTCCTGTTAGCACCGTGATTGAACCAAAGGTTGGTGGAAGGCTCGTTCCCAGGTAATAGTAGAACCACTTTAGACTGCGCTTCTAGCCCAGCACAGTCAGAGAGGGATCTCTTGTTTACTTACCAAATTTGCTCATGCAAGATATTCAATCGAGACCAGTCATGAGGTCAGATTCCTGAATGGGGCAAGTATGTTGTTATAAGGTGTAGGTGGGATGATCAGAGAGGAGGACCATTGGGCAATGGAGTCGACAGTCCTGGTATGGAACATGTTGCAGGAGGTAAATAATTGCGGAAATTTACAAATAGAGGCAAGGTAGCCTCCCATCTTTCAATCAGGAGATATTTAGTAGGTGACTAGTGGATCAGAGGAAACAGTTCATCACGTAGAGCATTTACAGGATGAATTATGCGTGACTTTAGAAGAAATTATTTAAAAATGTTTGAAACAAAGGGTCGAGAGCATACAGGATGAATTTTGGCCCTTATACACTACTGTCCAAACATGAAAGCAAATAACAAACTAGAATGAAAACAGGATAAACATTCACATAAGGAAGTTACATATTGAAAGAAAAGACGACACAGGAATCTCTTCCATGAAGAATTATCATTCCTCTGCAATTTTATTCATATCATGAAATCCAAAAAAAAGTTACAATGGAGAGCCTCGGCCCTTGAAAGTTTCCCCACCAACCCCTATCTCCCTCTACCAGGAGTATATTTATACTATCTGAGGCTAATCCCTCCAACAAAACCTTGGAAACTGTTTTCAGTCACAATCATACACTAATAGTTTAGAGTGTGGTACTATCGCCACGGTTTGCAAATATTAACAGACATTATGGAATAAGTGGGCATGCTTGGCTTGGATGATAGCCCGACGCTTCTGTTCTTGAGCCTGTAGACCTCGAGGATGATGTATTCTGGTTGCTTTCAGGTGAGTCACCATTAACTGGGTTTTGGACTCTTCAGCCGATTTGTCAATTCAGCATAGTGCCCTTTCTGCCCCTTCCTTTGTGTCTCCTCTGTGTTAAAAATCACCTTTCTGCATGGACGTAAACTGGAAGGGAAGTTTGTGTCTTTTACCTGCTCAACCTTCTCAACAACCCCTCTCTCTCTGGGTAACACTATTAGACTGGGGGTTTGGAAGAAGAGCCGTATTGCTTCTGGAAAAGGCAAGCCTTTGCAGTGGTTTCTCATTCTTGTACTCCTCCTTCTATGAGGTGGGCTCTCGCACAAGCAATATGGTGGATCATACCTCCACTAGCCCCATCACCTTTGGCAAGTGGAATTCACAAATAGGGCTGTGCAGGCATTGGACCCCTGATGCTCCCATCCTAACAACTGCTCCCATCGAGTGCATCTTGGGATTGTCTTCTTGTGTGGAGGCTTTGTAGGAAGCGATGGTGTCAGGGGATCCTAGAAAAACACCTACGGGACATGGGTGTCCAGGAAATGCGCCACTGGAGGTGTGGGCATATAAATATGGGTATATCTCTCAAAATTCTTCACATTTGCGCCTCGATGGCTGGTATCATCCTTGGTATGGAAAACCAAGGCACCGAGTAAGTGTAGAAACTAGTTCACCAACCATCAACACACCAAGATGAACAAAATTTTCGAACCAAATTGCCATTTCCAACTTCTCGAACTTCTGTGGACCCGCAACAAAATGAAACCTCGGGCTCTGAAAGTATGCTAGCTCATTCCCGGCATTACAAAGGATTTGGAAGATGGTGTTATATATATAAGGCTAAGAAATTGGACTTTGCAATGACCAGTCAGCATTCATGCACATTCCTTCATTAAGTGTCTCAGTGCTAACATGTGTGAGGGAATGATTCAGGTGATCTTTTACCTACTGGAGATCTAGTCACATCGCTTCATCGGTTGCATCACTTTACTATTTGTTGTGGGAAATATTTTTTGGGTGTCACCCTGTGTAATTGACCCCATGATGCAAAGTATATGGAATGGATGTTCTCACACTCCCTTTCTCCTGTGACGTAGGAAATAGAATGGTCTTCCTCATTGTGATTTCCTTTCCCCATGTGAAGGGAAAATTCACCGGCTACTTCCTTACTTCCGCATACCAAACCATACAGAGGCTTCCCATATTTAGGTGATATGGCTCTGCCATAGGGATGATTTCTCATGTATGCATGCTACAAATGACATCCTGGGAATCATTTAATATACCAGGAGGCAAATCATGTGTGAGAATGTCCCCTCTACAGTCAGATCTACCATGGATGCGACACCTGTGGCCTTGAGACCTTCTCAACCTTTCGATTTGGATGTCTTTCACATCCATCATCCATGTTTCTTTAGACCCTAGCCGTCGATTCATTATCGGATTTCATCGGGACTGTCCAATCGTAGGCATGTTAACATTTGGCCAATCTTCCCTTTTCTAATCGAGCGAGCACTTTCAAGTTGCAGAATCTTTCACGTCTGTCGATCAATCTTGACCCTTCATCGTGACTGTTGATCTTTGCAGCTAGTACCACTTTTCACGATTTGGAATTGTGACTTTATCCATGCTAGTTTGGATCATGAAATCATCTATGGCCATGGATATTCTCGTACTCTTATCTCTGCCACCAGATATCTCCGTCCTTTAATCCATTTCACGATTCAGAAAATCTCCTTCTTATACTCATGTTTGCTCAGTGAAATCGCCTCAGGATGTCGATCAGGATTCACCTTGATCTCAGCCTTTCGTTGCTTGTCCCCTTTAATAGGCTTTGTGAACACCAAAATTAAATATTTCCTCACATCTTTCATCCTGTGGAACCATGCTCCATCATTGATCTTCCCATTGTGAATCTGGATCATTGATCTACGCCTCTTTATCTCATTCCTGCTGCTGCATGTCTTGATATTTGGTAGGATCTACCACTGTAGATCGAGTCCTCTTCTCCATCTGACAGTATTAGCTGATGGAAAGTGTCGATTGGATAACCTGAGGGGTTTTGTATAATTATTCATTGAATAGGACCCCTTTCGAATCCTTCCAATCCCATAACTCAACAGTTTCAAACGGAGTGCTAACAGCTAGCTCCATGAGGGATGCTATCCTCCTAGTGGGGTAGCAAAGAAGCCTGTAGACCAACTTCCAAATCCATTAGGTTTCCCCCAGTCCTTCTTTGAAATATTCAACATGCTCTAAGCTATTGCTGTAACAATTTATGTCAATTTACAAACTATGCTCTTAACCATACTCTGAAACTGAGAACAGTTGTGATTGCAAACCCGTACTTACAACTGAAAATGAAATCAAACTGAACAGTGTTGAAGGAAATGCTTGATAGACCTCGAGCTTATTTGTACCTACCTACTCTACCTAATTGAGCATACATGCCTAATTAAGTGAATTCTGATTTCTAATGAAGCCAATCAAGCAACTTATCCAATAATTTTGTTTCCATTTCATGTTTGATTAATAATAGAGATGAAATGCATAATGGAAGTAGGCTATAACATATAAAATAATCTTTACAACAGACATATAACCAGTCATTACCATTACCCAACCTCTCCATGTACTCTGCTACGGGGTCATAGAAAACACGGCAACCTACAGCATATTCTGCCCTCTATTTATCATGGGAAAGCTGTCCAAAACGCCCTTCCTCTGGTGAGTTGTCAGGCTGATGTTCGAAATACCTTTGAAAGGGATTCCCAGGACTGTTTTCAAATGAAATATCCACCCTTTTGTTCAAGACTCCTGAATCTAGAAGCTCACCTTCCTTATATGCCTCAGCATGGAGATCATCTTTTTCTTCAACAGAGTCGAGCAAGCACGATCCTTCTTTATGGGATGATATTCCTGAAGGTGGAAAGTTAAAAAAGGCGTTTATTTGAGAACCATTACCTCCTTCTTTATGACCCAATGCCTCATTACAAAATCCTGATGTATCTATAAGCAGAGAGGGACTGCATGATTGTTCCTCTTTATCATATTATGTTCCAAACAAGTCTATGGAATGCACCATATCCTCTAACTTATGTTTCTGCTTAGAGGATTTAAGTCAATGCCTTATTAATTCAAATGAGGAATAACACAAGGGCAGACTACCACCTTCAGCACACTTATCATCCTTTCTTATCTCAGCCCTCTGACTTTGGATTGCAGCTTGACTTTCTCCATTAGCAGACCTTGGTTCTATAGCTGGCTCTTTGGGTATAACCTCCAGGTATTCCTCCTCATACTCATCGTACACAGGTGTACCGAAATCCCTTTTAAAATCATCATTAATGGATTCAGTGCTTAGAATATTGCAATTTTTAGAAAGAAAAACGACAGAACCATCTGCTTCTATATCAGGTCGATCATTTTCCTGTCTAGTAAGAGAAAGATTTAGCTGAGCAGGGACTATCCCCTTTTGTTTATGTGGCCCAACCAATTTTAATATATCTTTTATTTCACCACCACCGTCTTGACCTGAGAATTTTTGGGACATCTTAAGGTTTTCTTCAACTTCCAAACAATTAGTAAACATGTGTTGCAGAGTGGTTGATTTTTTTTCCAAAAGAAGTAATGACAGTTCAGGAGGAAAGGTAGATGCATAATAGATTTTGGCAGTGTTTTCAAGAGGTTGGACTTCCTTGGGCATGCCATAATAAAAGCTTGCAAAGATTCTATTAAAACTAGACATGGCTTCACCCTCATGCCTCTTAAGGGAATAAAATTCTAAAAGTATTTGGTCTAGTGTCCTTCTCCTACCCAAAATTTCAAAAAGGCGCAAGAAAAATCTTCCTAGGTACTGATGGAATCAGGCTGCAAGTTTTTGAATCATTCTTTAGCATCTCCTTGCAAGGATTGGACAAAATTTCTCATGCAAACATCATCATGTTCTATTTCAAGAAGGTCAATGAAATGTTCAAAATTCTGTAAATGTTTCTTAGCAGTGAGGTCTTTGGATTCTCCATCAAACTTGGGGAGGTACTTGTAATGCTTCATAGAAAAATCATGAAGGATAGGAGGCAAGTGCAGTGGCTTGTATCATCTTGGAATACTAGGAGAGACCGAGTCAGGTGAGATAGATATGTTATGAATCGTGGTTTCATGAGGTTCATGGGGGTGACCTTTAATGTCATGAGCTTTGGGTGAAATATCTTGGTCAAAATCAAATGTACAAGACGATGCAAGGATTTCAGTTTGGAAAGAAGGATATACATGAATATATTCATAGCTCTGTTCTGAGCAAAATGAACCATGGAAGGATGTTTTGGTCAATTCATAAAAGGATAAGAACAAACTTACAAGGTAAGACAAGGCATCTTGGAAGAAACAGAAACCCGAGTATCTTACCCTTTCACCATGCATTTTCAGGCTTCACAATGAGCTCATTTTCCCAGCGAAGTCTGCCAGTTCTTTCTAACAATTTTATTTCTGGGTCATACCACCAATGGGATTGCTGAAGTCTAAATCCTTTAAGATTGGAGTCGCCAGGTGAAAAGTGCACAACCTTCATGATGTCTGGTTGTCGTTCACCATCAACAACCAAATCTGAAACTATGTCATTCATACCCAAGGATGATCTTCAATCTCATCCCCGTCAACAACGCCAGTTTGTTAGCACCAAAATTGAACCAAAGGTTGGTGGAAGGCTTATTCCTAGGTAACAATAGAACTGCTTTAGACTGCGCTTCTGGCCTGGCACAGTCAAACAGGGATCTCTTGTTTACTTACCAAATCTTCTCACGCAATATAATCAATCGAGAACAGTCAGGAGGTTAGATTCTTAAACGGGGCAGGTATGTTGTTATAAGATGTAGGTGGGATGATCAGAGAGGAGGACCATTGGGAAATGGAGTCGACGGTCCTAGTATGGAACATGCTGTAGGAGGTAAAGAATTGCAGAAATTTATAGATAGAGGCAAGGTAGCTGCCCATATTTCAACCAGGAGATATTTAGCAGGTGACTAGTGGATGAGAGGAAATAGTCCATCACGCAGAGCATTTACAGGATGAATTCTGCATGACTTTAGAAGAATTTTTTTAAAAATGTTTGAAACAAAGGGTCACGAGCATACATGATGAATTCTAGACCATATACACTACTTTCCAAACATGAAAGAACATAACAAACTGGAGTGAAAACAAGATAAACATTCATGTAAGGAAGTTACATATTGAAAGAAAAGACGACACAAGAATCTCTGCCATGAAGAATTATCATTCGTCTGCAATTTTATTCATATCAAGAAAGCCATAAACAAATTACAATGGAGAGCCTCGGCCCTTGAAAGTTTCCCCACCAACCCCTATATCCCTCTGTCGGGAGTATATTTATACTATCTTAGACCTGAGGCTAATCCCCAAACAAAACCTTGAAAATTGTTTTCAGTCACAATCAGACACTAACAGTTTAGAGTGTGCTACTATCACCATGATTTACAAATATTAATAGACATTATGGAATAAGTGGGTGTGCTCGACCTGGATGATAGCTCGACATTTCTGTTGCTGTGCCTATAGACCTCGAGGACGATCTATTCTAGTCGCTTTTAGGTGAGTCACCATTGACTGGGTTTTGGAATCTTCAGTCAGTTTTTTGAGTCAGCATAGTGCCCTTTCTGCCTCTTCCTTTTTGTCTCCTTCGTGTTCAAAATCACCTTTCTGCATGGACGCAAATTGGCAGGGCATTTTTTTTCCTTTACCTGCTCAACCTTCTCAGCAGCCCCTCTCTCTCTGGGTAACACTGTTAGACTGGGGGTCTGGAAGAAGGGTCGTATTGCTTCTTGCAAAGGCAAGCCTTTGTAGTGGTTTTTCATTCTTGTAATGCTCACCTTCTGTGAGGTGGGATATCCCATAGGCAATATGGTGGAGCGTACCTCCACCAGCCCCATAATCTTTGGTAAGTGGAATTCACAAATAGGGTTGTGGAGGCATTGGACTCCTGATGCTCCCATCCTAACAACTGCTCTCACAGAGTGCAGCCTAGGACTGTCTTCTTGTGCGAAGGATTTGAAGGCAACGATAGTGTTAGGGGCTCCTGGAAAAACACCTACGGGACATGGGTGTCCAAGAAATGTGCTACTGGAGGTGTGGGAATCTAAAGACAAGTATATCCCTCAAAATTCTTTATGCTTGTGCCCCGATGACTGGTATCATCCTTGGTATGGAAAACCAAGGCGATGGGTAAGTGTAGAAACTAGCTCACCAACCATTAGCACACCCAGACGAACAAGCTTTTTGAACCAAATTTCCATTGCCAACTTCTCGAACTTATGTGGACTCGCAACAAAATGAAACCTCGGGCTCTGAAAGTATTCTAGCTCATTCCCGGCATTACAAAGGATTTGGAAGATGGTGTTATATATATAAGGCTAAGAAACTGGACTCTGCAATGATCAGTCAGCATTCCTGCACATTCCGTCATCGAGTGTCTTAGTGCTGACATGTGTGAGGGCATGAGCCAGATGATATTTTACCTACTGGAGATATAGTCACGTCGCTTCATCGACTGCGGCACTTTACTATTTGCTACAGGAAATATTTTAGGGTGTCACCCTGTGTAATTGAACCCATGATGCAAAGTAGATGGAATGGATGTTCTCACACTCCCTTGCTCCTGTGACATAGGAAATAGAATGGTCTCCCTCATTGTGATTGCCTTGCCCCGTGTGAAGGGTGGATTCACCAGCTACTTCCTTACTTTTGCATGCCAAACCATATGGATGCTTCCCGTCTTTAGGTGATATGGCTCTGCCATAGGGATGATTTATCCTATATGCATGCCACAAATGACATCATGGGAATCAGTTAATCTACCAGGAGGAAAATCATGTGTGAGAATGTCCCCTCTACTATCATATCTGCCATGGATGCGACACCTGCGGCCTTGAGACCTTCTCAACCTTTCGATTTGGGTGTCTTTCACATCCATCTTCCACGTTTCTTTAGACCCCAGCCATCAATTCATGATCGATTTTCATCGGGACCGTCCAATCATAGGAAAGTTAATGTTTGGCCAATATTCCCTTGTCTAATCGAGCAATCACTTTCAAGTCGCGGAATATTTCATGTCCATTGATCAATATCGACCCTTCGTCGTGACTATTGATCTTTACAGCCAGTACCACTTTTCATGATTTGGAATTGCGACTTTTTCCATGCTAGTTCGGACCGTGAAATAATCTATGGCCATGGATCTGCTCATACTCTTATCTCCACCGTCAGATATCTCCATCCTATAATCCATTTCATGATTCAAAAAAATCTCCTTCTTCCACGCACGTTTTCCCATAGAAATTGCCTCAGGTTGTGGATTCGCTCATACTCTTATCTCCACCGTCAGATATCTCCGTCCTATAATCCATTTCATGATTCAAAAAATCTCCTTCTTCCACGCACGTTTTCCCATCGAAATCACCTCAGGCCATCAATCAGGCTTCGCCTTGATCTCAGCCTTTCACTGCTTGTCCCCTTTAACAGGCTTCACAAACACCAAACTTAAATAATTCCTCGTATCTTTCAGCCTGTGGAACCACGCTCCATCGTTGATCTTTTCCTTTGTGAATCTGGACCATTGATCTATGAGGCCTCTTTATCTCATTCCCGCCTCTACATTTCTTTATCTTTGGCAGGATCTACCACCGTAGATCGAGACATCTTCTCCATCTGATGGTCTTAGCCGACGGAAACTGTTGATTGGATAACCTAAGGGGTGTTTGTTTAATTCTTCATTGAACAAGACCCTTTTCGAATCCTTCCAAGCGCATAACTCAACAGTTTCAAATGAAGTGCTAACACTTCCTTTCAGATCTTCTATCATTAACTATGATGTTAACCATGTCAGAGTTTCCCTCTTTGATAGCCATTATTGAGTATTGATGTGATGTTCGGTCACCATCACGGAGTCTCCTGTACAATGCAAGTGACTCTTTCTATCTATGGTGACCTCTTATCATGCAACTCCATCCCTTTTACATGTTGCATCCTCCTTAGCGCACCCTCCTCCTGACACGCAACCTTTAGCTATCATACAAACTTGTTATGGAAAACCACCTTGTCGCGACCCTCTCCTCTTAGAATAGGCTCCTGCTGACATGCAACCTTTTGTCTGTCACACCACCTTTTTTCGGCACAACCATTTTCCCTTGCTAATTGGCTTATTAACTATTGAGCCAACTACCCTCTAACCTAATACGGCCCCTACTGGTGGGCCCACCATTCCTCTTGCTACCTGTCTCTAGCCCCCCCTTTTTTTGAAGTGCTTTATGTAGTGTGCACCTCCGGCCCTATCCTATAGGGCTTCAAGTGGCTACCGTTCACTAGCTTCAGTACCACCTCTCCATCTGACTGCTACAATTGAACTGCACCCCTAGAGGTAATTGAATGAACAAGATATGGACCTAACCAGTGCATCTGTAACTTACTTGGATGCTTCATGAACTTGTTGTCGTATACCAGCACCAAATATCCTTGGGAAATTTTTTATTTTTGATATGGCAATCATGCCACACCCTCTGTCGATCCTTCTCGACACATTGCTAGAAGCCTGCGATGAAGTGGTCCTCTTCCAGTTGGACTAGTTGTGTTTCTCACTCCTCAAGTGTTGCTTCGTCGGTCATGCCAGTTACTGCTGCAATACGCAGACTAGGAACAATGTACTCCATAAGCATGACTACCTCTTTTCCATAGACTAATTTAAGTGACATCTTCCTCGTCAGCCTCTTGCAAGTGGTGCAATATGCCCACAGAACTGTAGGAATCTTTAAATCCCAGTCATCACAATTAGCACTACATACCTTTGTCAACGCGGTTTCCAAGATTTTTTTGAAGGTCTCTATGGTTCCATTTTCCTATGGATGATATGGGGTACTCTTCTTATGCTGCACCTGCAATTCCTCTATCAGTGATTTTACTGTGCGGTTAATAAAATGACTGCCCTGGTCGCTCATCAATACCCTAGGGCATCCAAACCATGTCATGATGTTTTCAAAGATGAAATTTGTTGTTGTCACAGTGGTGCAATACACAATTGGTGTGGCCTCCTCCCACCTTGTCAAATAGTCAGTCGTGGTGATTATGTACCGCGCCCCCATTTTCTTCCCTAGTGAGTTTATGGGACCCACAAAGTCTACAGCCCCATTTATCAAAAGGTTGCAAAGTTACCTGTGGTACAAGCAACATTTTGTCCCATCGTGATGGCTTCCCGACATGTTGATATACGTCGCAGCTTTGCGCATAGTCTGTAGCATCATTATGCAAAGTAGGCCACCATAGCCTTGTTGTTAGACACACCAGGAACATAGAGAGGGGGGGGGGGAATCTATGTGTACAGTCTTTATTACTTTTTCAATTTTTACAATCAACAACTAATTCATTAATGCATTATTCTACCATTTACATAATCATTTCATAAACATCTACCACTTCATCATTTATAAATCATAAGCATCTGAATCATGGAGTCATAATAAGAACCATGGCATAAGAGAACACAACACCATATGATTTTGTAATCCTTCTGTATTTTTTTTTGGAATGGCTACAACCATGAGGTAAAATCAACACCTACTGATACAAAGAGCACCTACTCTTCATCCAGGACCCTGTCTGGTTTTCTTAGACCCTGCTAAGAAGGGTTTGAGGTATCCTAACCTCAAAATCAAGACAAGCTTGCTTTTACAATTAAAACTCATTGTCACATCATCTCATCAATCACATCAACATACTATCCTCATTCCTATCATTAGTTGTTCATCATCATTCTGTCCATATCTACAGGCACATCATTTTGACCATAACCATGAATACATCATTTTGTCCATCAATTTGCTGCCAACATCATACAGTCATCCTTTCTTACTATTGTACATACACATCATATCAATATGTTCATCACAAGCACTGCTGCCCTATCAGCATATCATTCTGTCCATCAATTCTTGCACATCACAAATACTTCTTGCATATTCATTACTGTTTGTGTAACTGGAACTAGGGCATCATCCAAGCCTTATCATCATTAGCAAGTATCATCTCATATAAAGCATAGCAGAGTATGCATTATTCATTCAATATTGTATTCACTTCATTTGTATGTGTAACTTAGGGCATCGTAATCACCAATAACATACCTTTACTGTAAGACCATCATTCATCATGTAGTATTACATAGCATAGAGTATAAGTATCATTGTTTCACCATCTTACTATGTCACTGTATGCAAAAATCGTTGGTCAATTACTATATACTGAATATACAATCACTGTATGTTGTACATTATTGAACATTGTCATGTATCATTGTTTTATATATCTCAACAACATCATCATTATACATGTATTAACATCCTTGGTTTTACATGTCACTTTCATTAACTCTTTGCACTCACATCTGGGATATTTATGACTTCTGTATATATTTCACTGCTTATGTCACTGTAAAGTTACCATTGCACCTTTGACTGCAAAACATACCTTGACCTTGAACTGTGTGTACATCACTTCAACTGTATACTGTAGATTATCTTTATAAGCTTCACTTATACATAAGTTGTTCATGTCCCAAAACAAGTCCGAATTGGACTGTCAATACATGAAAGATTCGCCGCTGCTAGAATGCTTGTAACACTTCTAGATGTCTGTCAATTCGGGACTGGTGTACTATGGAAACACTCTGCCTTTGCTGCTGCAAATTTAGGATGCTCTCAACCTCAGGATGCCTTCACCCTCTATTGAAATTGGGACTATTTTTAAGAGTCAAATTTGGGATTGTTCATTACTCTTATCTTCCAAAGAAAGAGATGCAAATTTGAATTGTTCATACCCTAAGCAATTCCAACATTGGAATGGCACCAAATGCTGGCAAAAATTCAACCCCCCCCAAAAAATATCTTCTATGTAAATTTGAGTCTGCAATTTGACCTTTGCTGCTACCTGAATTTCCATAGTCCATAGCCTATTGCTGCTCCTCCGAAAAATCTTAGACAGTTACAAAAATATTGGAGTAACTCTACCAAATTCATGACATGTTGTTGCCAATAAGTTAGGGCATCATAAAAAAACAAAAGAAAAACAAACTGCTGCAAAATTCTACCTCAAAAACAGTCCGCAAATCAGAGAGAGGTCATCCTTCTTAACCCCAATAGCTACTACATGAATTTTGCCTCAGTAGGCTATCCGAAATTCCTCAAAGCTCCCACAAAATTTTCTCATTTCAAAATGAATTTTGATGGGGTATTTATAGTGATTTTTCACTCTAATTTGGAGCCGACTTGTCCAAAAATTAATTTATTTTTATTTTTGAATTCTGGAGCCGACTTGCTAAAACAAATATTAATTTTTATGTAATTTTATTTTAATCAACTTGTCACACCCTTCAAAACCTACCATTTTTTAGGGTTTGTTACATGTATTTTTACTATTTTATATTTTTAATTATTCAATAGTCAACCTTCCAATTATGCTTTTGGAGTGTTGACTTGTATGTGGGCTTATGTGTAGGTTCCATCATCAAGCTAGAAATATGTGGGTTCAAGACCCAAGGTGCCACAAGCATTAGGTCCAAAGACACCTTTGTTATGACAAGAAGATTTTTTCAATAATATAAGAGCATCATGGACTTCAATCCCATCATCTAATGGTGGCATGGATCATTTTCAAATTCAACACCATTCAACCAAGTGTTTCCAAGTGCCTTCATAATATTTTTCCCTAGGGTCATTCCCAAAGGTTCCATGACCTTGTTCTTTGTCTTCCATTCCATGTATTCAACCTTTGCTCATGTTTTTCCTTGTCCATTTCCACATTATTATAAGAGTGTATCCACAAGCCACTTGGGTCATCATGTCTCACACACACCACCTTAACCCATAAGTGTCCAAGTGTCATCACATGTGTGTGTGGGTGCCTTCATCATGCCATCATGTAAACAATGTGCTTCGTGACCTTTGCAAGGGCATCAAGGTCTTCATCAGGAGCTCCAAATCTTCACAGGGATTTTTTTTATCAAGAAAGAGGCTTTGTTTTTAAGATGTCCTTGAACTTGACAAAAGATTCATTCTTCTCGTCTTTCTTCCTAAGCCCAACTACCTCCATTTCTAGCTTTTGGATTGTTTCTTCCTTTTCTTCCAGCTGAATCTTCAGGATTTCTTCCATCCTCTTGGCTTCCTCCAGCTGAGTCTTCAGATCATGATTGACCTCTCTAGTTTCTTCAAGAACTTGAGCAGGATTTTCTAGTTCTTCCTTTTGACTGATCAATTCAGTCTTTAGTTGTTCAACTTCAGCATCCTTGTCTTTCATTCAATCTCGCAACTCATTGTCCTTGTCATTGAGCTTCACAAGCAACACTTTCATTGTCACAGTCTTCTACTGATATTCATTCAAGGAGTCCAAGAATTTCTTTTTGAACTTTGTGAAGTCACTCTGGTTCAGATTTACTGTGTTCAAAAACTAGTTGGCTCTGAGATCAATATTCAGCATCATGAGATGTATCTCATGTGCAGTCTTTGATAGCCCTTCATCATCATCTGCAAGAACCTTATCAATTTCATCACACAAGCTATCATTATAATCACAAGAGTCCGTACCTTTATTAGAGTCTTCTTCTTGTTTCTCTTCTTCTTGATTGACCTCTTCTGGGGGCTTGTCTTCTGATTCCTGATCTATCTTTTCAGGTTCTGGTCTCGCCTTCTGATACTCACTCTCCAACTTGAACCATAGGTCTTTTGCTAAAGTATACTCTCCTACACTTTCCTTCATTGAGCTAGGAAGTCCATCCATGAGGAACTTCAAGGCTGTAGTGTTGTCCTTCTTTGCTTCCTTATGTGCAGTTGATTTTCCCTTCTTGTTTGATGGAGCAGATGGATTGATCAAAATATCCCAAACGCCAAACTTCTTCAGATATTCCTTCATCTTGCTCCTCCAACTAAAATAATCTGTCATATCAACTATAGGCACGTCATTTCTTGATGACTCTTCCTTTTCCTTCATTATGTCTACGGATCTCCTTTAAGCTTGCTAGGATTGTGAGAAAGGTCGACTTTGAAACTAATTGTTAAAAACACCAAGCACACAGAGAGGGGGGGTGAATATGTGTGTGCGGTCTTTATTACTTTTTCAATTTTAACAATCAACAACTAATTCATCAATGCATTATTCTACCATTTACATAATCATTTCATAAACATCTACCACTTCATCATTTATAAATCATAAGCATCTGAATCATGGAGTCATAACAAGAACCATGGCATAAGATAACACAACACCATATGATTTTGTAATATTTTTGTATTTGTTTTGGAACAGCTACAACTGTGAGGTAAAATCAGCACCTACTGATACAAAGAGCACCTACTCTTCATACAGGACCCTGTTTGGTTTTATTAGACCCTACTAAGAAGGGTTTGAGGTATACTAACCTCAAAAGAAAGACAAGCTTTCTTTTACAATTAAATCTCATTGTCACTTCATCTCATCAATCACATCAACCTACTATCCTTAGTCCTATCATCAGTTGTTCATCATCATTCTGTCCATATCTACAGGCACATCATTTTGACCATAACCATGAATACATCATTTTGTCCATCAATTTGCTGCCAGCATCATACAGTCATCCTTTCTTACTGCTGTACATACACATCATATCAATCTGTTCATCACAAGCACTCCTTCCCTATCAACTTATCATTCTATCCATCAATTCTTGCACATCACAACTACTTCTTGCATATTCATTATTGTTTGTGTAACTGGAACTAGGGCATCATCCAAGCCTTATCATCATCAACAAGCATCATCTCATATAAATCATAGCAGAGTATGCATTATTCATTCAATACTGTATTCACTTCATTTGTATGTGTAACTTAGGGCATCATAATAACCAATAACATACCTTTACTGTAAGACCATCATTCATCATGTAGTATTACATAGCATAGAGTAGAAGTATCATTGTTTCACCATCTTACTATGTCACTGTATGCAAAAATTGTTGGTCAATTACTATATACTGAATATACAATCACTGTATATTGTACATTACTAAACATTGTCATGTATCACTATTTTATATATCTCCGCAACATCATCATTATACATGTATTAACATCCTTGGTTGTACATGTCACTTTCATTAACTCTTTGCACTCACATCTGGGATATTTATGACTTCTGTATATATTTCACTGCTTATGTCACTGTAAAGTTACCATTACACCTTTGACTGTAAAACATACCTTGACCTTGAACTGTGTGTACATCACTTCAACTGTACTGTAGATTATCTTTCATAAGCTTCACTTATACATAAGTTGTGCATGTCCCGAAACAAGTCCAAATTGGACTGTCAGTACATGAAAGATTTGCTGCTGCTAGAATGCTTGTAACACTTCCAGATGTCTATCAATTTGGGACTGGTGTACTATGGAAACCCTCTGCCTTTGCTGCTGCAAATTTAGGATGCTCTCAACCTAAGGATTCCTTCAACCTCTATTAAATTTGGGACTGTTTTTAAGAGTCAAATTCGAGACTATTCATTTCTCTTATCTTCCAAATAAAGAGATGCAAATTCGAACTGTTCATACCCTAAGCAAGTCCAACATTGGACTGGCACCAAATGTGGGCAAAAATTCAAACCCAAAAAAATATCTTCTCTGTAAATTCAGGTCTGCAATTTGACCTCTGCTGCTAGGCAAATTTCCACAATCCATAGCCTGTTGCTGCTCCTCCAAAAAATCTCAGACAGTTACAAAAATATCTGTGTGACTCCACCGAATTCATGACATGCTGTTGTTGACAATAAGTTATGGCATCATAAAAAAACAAAATAAAAACAAATTGCTGCAAAATTCTGCCTCGAGAACAGTCCGCAAATTAGAGAGAGATTATCCTTCTTCAACCCAACAGTTGCTCCACGAATGTTGCCTTAGTAAGCTGTCCGAAATTCCTCAGAGCTCCCATGAAATTTTCTCTTTTCAAAATGAATTTTGATGGGGTATTTATAGTGATTTTTCACTATAATTTAGAGCCGACTTGTCCAAAAATTAATTTATTTTTCTTTTTGAATTCTGGAGCCGACTTGCTAAAACAAATATTAATTTTTATTTAATTTTATTTTAATCAACTTGTCACATCCTTCAAAACCTACCATTCCTTAGGGTTTGTTACATGTATTTTTACTATTTTATATTTTTAATTATTCAATAGTCAACCTTCGAATTATGCTTTTGGACTGTTGACTTGTAGGTGGGCTTGTGTGTAGGTTCCATCATCAAGCTAGCAATATGTGGGTTCAAGACCCAAGGTGCCACAAGCATTAGGTCCAAAGACACCTTTGTTATGACAATAACACTTTTTCAATAATGTAAGAGAATCATGGACTTCAATCCCATCATCTAATGGTGGCATGGATCATTTTCAACTTCAACACCAATCAACCAAGTGTTTCCAAGTGCCTTCATAATATTTTTCCCTAGGGTCATTCCCAAAGGTTCCATGACCTTGTTATTTGTCTTCCATTTCCATGTATTCAACCTTTGCTCATGTTTTTCCTTCTACATTGCCACATTATTATAAGAGTGTGTCCACAAGCTACTTGGGTCATCATGTCTCACACACACCACCTTAACCCATAAGTGTCCAAGTGTCATCAAATGTGTGTGTGGGTGCCTTCATCATGCCATCATGTAAGAAATGTGCTTCGTGACCTTTGCAAGGGCATCAAGGTCTTCATCAGGAGTTCCAAATCTTCACAGGGATTTTTTTTTATAAAGAAAGAGGCTTCATAGGATTCTTCAACCACCTCAAGAGACCTCTAGGGATCAAGATATCACCTGTGGGGTATATGGGCCTTCTTCTGGGGTACCATGACAACATCAGAGCATAAATGACCACAAAATGGGTCATTAATGCCTCTCCAAGACATTTAGGGCTTCTCCATCTTCTACCAAGGCTTCAGGACCATCTCTAGGGTCTTCAATGTCTTCAGCAACGTGGTGGCTTCAAGATCCAAGCTTGTGGGTATAGGTACCTTGTCAACTAGGTACAAGGTGCTTCAAGGCACAAACCCACTCTGTAAGGGGTCCAAGGCACTACAAGGTGCAAACCCACTTTGTAAGGGGTCAAGGCACTACAAGTGGGACTTGGTGGCATCAATGACAACCTATGGGGCCACTGCAAGTCCATGTTGGCATCAATGACAATTTCATCAACACTTGTGCGTAGAACCTTACGCGCAATCGCCCGTCCTCCATAATGTCCATGTGCAACTCCTGCATGTGCTTCTGATGAAATTTTCCCTTATTCATGAGGTAGAACACACCATCGCAAGATCTCATCAAGTCTAAGTTTGTATAAGTTCCCAACAATTAACTGGAAATTCAAAGCCTTAACTACCAATTGCTTCTTTTGACTGGTCAACAAGTCCTCTGGTGCAACTCTAGTCACCAAGAATTGAATAATTGAAGCATAATGGTCATCTGCGATATCAACTCAAAATCGCTGCGCATCAGGCAATCCATCGTCAATATTGGTGGGCTCTTCACTTGTTTCAATGTGGGACAGATGATTAGGATCAGCATTCAGGTGTCCTAGCTTCACAATTATTTTGAAATCAAACTCCTGAAAGAGAAGTAGCCAGTGACATATCTTCCCCCCCAACACAGGCTTATTAACCAGATATTTCAAAGTTGAATGGTCAGTGAACATTTTGAAATGACCGCCCAAGAGATAATGCCTGAACATCAGCAACGTATATACCATCGCCAACCATTCTCCTTCTATGGTCCTGTAATTCTTCTCATCAAAGGATAACTTCCTGCTAGCAAAGGTAATCGGGTGATCCAGATCTCCTTCTCTTGGTTGTGCGAGTACCACTCCCAACGCAACAGACAAGGCATCGACATGGACATGGAACTCCTTGTTCCAATCGGGGACCACAAGTATGGGTGTTGATTCCATCTTGGCCTTCAATGTGTCAAAGCTTCTTTGACAGTCCTGGCTCCATACAAATGTGGTATCCTTCTTTAACAGTTTCTCCATAGGGGCAATAATCGTAGCGTAACCGTGGATAAACTTACGATAGTACACAATGTGTCCCAGTGTCGCACAAAGCATCTTCGTATTTGTAGGTGGCGGTAGGCTTCGAATGAGCTCAATCTTCGATGGATCAACCAAAAGCCCCTACTTACAAATGATATGATCCAACAGTATCCCAAATGGTGCACAGAAGATGCACTTATTTGAATTCAATGTGATCTGATGCTGTCGACACCTTTCCAACATCAAGCGCAGGTTTTCCAAGTGATCCTTAATCAGCCCATAGAATGTCCAATCATCCATATATACTTGCATAAATTTCTGAATAATATCTTTAAATGCAGCGACAACAACCTGAGAGAATACCGCAGGTGCATTCTTCAACCCAAAGGGCATCACTGTGTATTGAAAGAAACCCCATTCGGTGACAATTATGGTTTTGTGGCCGTCTTCCTTTGCAATTTTTATCTAGTGATAACCGGAAAATCCATCAGTAAAAGAGTACATTTCTTGAGCGCCTACTCCTTGAAGAACCTCATCTATGAACGGTGTTGGAAAGGGATCATGTAGGAAAGCATCGTTCAGCTTTCTTAGATCGACACAGATTCGTACCTCGCCAGTTTTCTTGTCTTGAACTACCATAGGGCTTATCTATTATGATTCTTCAATAGGATCAATAATCCCTATATCTAGCATCCAATCAAGTTTAGCCTTGACCTATTATTTATATCGGGGATTCAAGCAATATGGCCTCTTTCGCACTGGTTTTTCATCTAGTTTTAACGGGATTTTCATTTTCCCTAGGTCACCCAATATCCCCATCATTTTTGAGAATTTTGTCGAGAACAGATCTTGAAACTCATGCAATAGATCTGTGATTTTTTCCATGGTATCCTTGTCCCAACGGTTCCCAATATTTGCAAATTCTGGATTCTCTTCCATCGCAATGTTAACTTTCTTAATCTTCAACGGTTGAGTCATGGGATCCGTCAGCACATCCACTGCTATGACATTCTGACTTCCTTTAGTCTCTAAAATATTAATATTGCGCAACTCATCATCATCCTGTGGCTCACCAGAGATGTTGTAACATTCCTTCATCGATTGTATATGGCAGTGCGCATGTGGTCCATGGGATATGCAACTGGGACAGCTTTCAAGACTACATCCCAAATGATCTGTAGTGCATTGTTAACCTCGGCATTGGAATTTGCAAAGCCAAAGGTATGTGCAAAGAAAACAGTCAGCTCCTCCCAAGTAGTTCTTTATCTACGCAGTTCTGATGATACGTACCAAGACCTTGGCATTTCATCCAATGTGTGCATAAAAGCATGGACCCACTCATCCTTGGGTTACGATGCCCATAGGGTATGGAATTCCCTTAGATGACTACAAGGGTTATTCTGTCCATCATATCTCCTAGTGTGATATACGAAACCATTTGTTGGCCAAAACCCGCCAACAAAGCCTTGTTGACAAGGGTTCTCGCTCTTTCAATGCCCAACCAGCACGATCTCCCTAAGTACCGGCCCATACAAGTTTTACCCTACCTGGAAACACCTGCAGAGCGGATGACGTCTCACCTGAGATGTTCGAGGGAGAGCTTAGGAACCAAGTTTCCTACAGTAAGGAGGAGGATCGGGGCATCAATGGTTTATCAACATTATTATCATATCTAGCAGAGCCATTCATCAGATATCGTAGCATTCATCACAGATCTATCAGTATAACCACATATCTAAACATATCACATCATTTACTTATTCATCGCAGCAGTATCATATTATTCATTCATAAAGCAGATCACAAAACATCCATCATTGATATCGCAGCACATAAGAACAGAAAAGAGGTATGAAAGACAATAGCAATTCAGCGAAACATCAGTCATGTCATATTACTTATGCAGAACAGATCCAAAACATACAATACAACCAGAGAATGATCAACCCGCAAAATAGCACAAGATTCAATCTCTCACGGATTCACTTGATCAAAAAGATCTCTCTCTCATATCTCTCCTCGATGTCTCAGATGCCATATCTCTGCTCACAGACCTATCCATGTATGTATATATGTATATCTATATCTTTTATTTGCAATTCTAACTCTATATATAGCCTTGCGCCTTTACATTCAAGGTCCACTTCTAACTAATTTAACCACTAAGAACCAATATTCCGAAGAAATGGTCAATGAGTACAAACATGACATAAAATGTGGACTATTTTCCGCCTGTCGTGCTATATTTTCCTTGAGCAATGCCTCGTGAGTATGCACATCATTCTAGATGTTGCGCAACTCACCTATCTCCAACCCCTTGCCAACAATTCAGAGTTGCATTAGTGAGTTCTAGTGGTGATTTTCCCACACTGAGTTATCTCCCGATTTAGTCCAAGTATGTAGATTCAACTGCCTCTTTAGGCATTCAAATTATCCTATATGTATAACCATTGTATTACATATTACTTATTGAATATGAGTATTAATATTAATTAATGGATATGATTATTATTCCAATTATTGGTCTCATGACTTGTTTTATTCTTCATGCATTATTGATCTGACTTAATCAATCTACTTCCCTCTCCCTTCTACAATTATCCATTTGAATTCTATAGGCTTGATGATCATATGCTTCATTGTAAATTGTTAGGATTATTAATCCTACCTTTGACCACTTCCTTTGACAACATAGTATATTTGACGATTTCCTAGCTTAGGAGGTCATCGTCACTTCACCAGTGTATGGGATAGGGGACATATACCACTTACTACACATGTCTACATGAATTTTGGTGCTCCAGGGATCAATCCCTATAATTTAGGAACCCACTCGGAGTGCCACTAGCAATTTCCAACAATTACTCCAGTAAGTATTCAGTTATGTCTAGTCATGATCTGATTCCCACCAGTTAGTTTACTCTCAGACTCTCTAGCATCAGTTTTCATGATTCAAGGAAAGTAGGGTGTATTTATTAACCTACTCTCTTAATTTAACTCATTGTATACTGAAACAGTGATCCATAGTTGCAGTAGTGAACTCTAGTGGTGAATTTTCCACACTGAGTTAGCTCCTGAGTCAGTTCAGGTTGGTAGATTCAACTACCTCTTTAGGCATTTGAATTCTCCTATATGTATAACCATTGTATTACATATTATTTAATGGATATGAGTACTAATAATCATTAATGGATATATTATTATTGTTCCAATTATTGGTCCAATGAGTTTTTTTATTCTTCATGCATTATTGATCAGAGTTACTCAATCTGGTTCTCTCTCTCTTCTACAATTCTCTATTTTAATTCTACAGGCTTGATGATCCTATGCTTCATTGAATTTACATTACTATCTTTCTCACAATTGGTAATTCTTTGTAGTTTACATGAGCAATTACTCTATTCCATAGTTCTCATGGACTGATGGTACTAGATGTGAAGGTTGAATCTATATGACCTTTTAGTTTGTAGAGCCCTCCTTCTTCAACATCAATTACAACTGCATCATCTATAGTTCTTCCTTTTGGCCACATAATAAATTCACCATCTACAAAGGCAAGATGATATAGAAAGAATATTCTTCTTTAAACCTAGAACATATCAGATTTATTTCATCTTCATGGACTTACCAGATTTTATCTTGTAAGAAGCTTCCCACATTCCTTTAAAGGAATATTTATAATCATCCCCAAGATGCACCTTATGTGGATAGTATTTCTAAGTGAGGCATGAGAGAAAAAAATTGTGACCTATCATGTGTTTGGAAGCACCACTATCTATGAGCCAAGTGTCATTTCCATGAGAGATTGATCCAGTGAGGGATGATATTAAGACATATTCTTCATTTGATTCTTCATTCTGTCTAACCTTCTCTTCATCTGATTCATTATCTTTGGCTGCATGGGCATGGAGCTTTCGGTTCTTCTTCTTGAACTTGTTTTTGTTAAGTGGACAATGTCTAGAGATATGTACTAACTTATGACATGTGTAACATTCATAAGATGAGTAATCCTTCTTAAACTTCTTCCCTCTTTTTAATTCTTGTAATATTCTTATAGGATATCCTCGATCCTTCCTCTTGTTTCTTCCATTCTTTGTAGGAGTAGCTAGATCTTCATCTTCATCTTCATTTAACTTCTCATCTCTATTTGCTAACCTTCATTCTTCATGTACACATTGTTCCCATAGCTTTTTGAACTTGGTTATCTTTCTTGTAGCACATACTCCTCTAATGAAGGAATCTCATTCTCTTGGAAGACCATTTAGAGTGGTCACCACAACTTTAGCTTCTTCTACCATGTCACCAATGGATTCTAACTGTTCTTTGATTTGAGATACTCTATAGAATTATGACTACATGGTTTATAACTTTTGCATCTTCACACCCTTAAGTTGGTTTCTCAAGGTCATTCTCCTATTGATGTACTTCCCTTCAAATAAATGGGTTAGTGCATTAAACATTTCCTTTGGAGTATTCTTCAAAAACACTTAGGGGATCAAATTATCCTTGATAGAGTCAATTATCATCCTCTTGGATTTGATCATATCCTTCTTGTGCTTGGATTTTCCCTTATCTCCCTTTGGTTCCTTGACCTCTTCTTTGATGTAGCCTTCTAGGTCACATTCTTCAAGAATGAGCATGACTCTATACTTCCATGCTCTGAAATTATTTTCTCCCTCAAGATTGGTATTGTTTGTCATATTTAACGAATGAGAACATCAAATGGAAAAATAGGAGATATTACTTATCAGTTTGAGGGCTGCTTTAAGATGACCTAAGGCTTAACTGGAAACCACTAATTTTTCAGCTCAGATCACTTGTAGAGTTGATTAGAGGAAAATATGCACTTTCGCAAGGAGAGATAGATTGTATCTTGTTTTTTTGGAATATGAGGATGGAACCTTGAAACATTTGATGCCCTATTTTCTCCCAACAGTAGTGGTAGGTCAAAAAATGAAAATCCTCAGAATTGAAAACTACTTCAACAGAAAGATGTGCCCTTCTAGGGAGAGTTAAATGGACCTTTTTTTCATCTAATTTGTGGAGGAAGGTGCCCATAATATTGAACCCTAGCTTGTTGGACTATGAGATGAGATCTTGCACAATTTCTTCTTTCAGGTTGGATTTGATACCATGTTAAGTTTTATTTTCAAATATGTTATGTCAAAAAAAAAGATCACTGAAAGAACAACAAGCACAGCATAAAAGAGAACACAAATATTTATCCTAGGAAACTATCGCGGGGAAGAAAACCCAACAAAAATTCCTCGATATAGACTTCAAACAAGTACATTGTAGGACCTAAGAAATAAGACTATATAGATTTCGTCACCATAGATGGATTGTTTATCCTCTCTCTAGTGAACTTGCTTGAGTGCACAACTTATCCAAATGAGGGAGGCACCTCTCCTATTTATACTAATCAACTGAGAGGCCTAATAAATCAACATGTCCAACTTCTCCTTGTTGTTAGGGCTGAATTTCCTTGGAAAACTAAAAAATACATTTTAATAATACTTTTGTGGGTACTACTGACCCGACTTACAATGGAGGTTTTACCTCAAGACTTTACATGACCAAATACATCAATGGCATCCCTAATCGGAGGAACAACATCTCTAGAATGGGTAAATAATAATAATAATAAATAAATAAAATATATTCCGTAGTTACATTTCTTTAACACTCATACACCATATGTCCATCAAAAGATATATCAAAAGGTCTATCCAAGCCCAGAAAATAATAAAATAAGCCCTGTAAATGCTGATAACCATAATAATAATGCAATCCATCACAAGAAACCACCATCTGTAGCATGTAGTTACCTAATGAACATTGATAGCTCATGAATAAAAAATATCACACATTGTCAGCCAAACTCATCCCTGGCCCTGTTATTAATTTGGTCAAAGTAGGTTGACTAGGTAAAAAATGATCAAATGATGACCCAACTGAAAATAGATGATGATACAAGTTACAAAAGGATAAAAAATTATTCATTATCTATGTTAGTATCAATATTAAAGTATAAAGTGATTTTTTAACTCGCGAGTATAAGTAATAGACATTAAGAATAATTCCAAACCAAAACAATCAGTTACTTCAGCAAGAACCTCATGTGTATACTCATTTATATACTTGACCATTTTGATAATCATGGGTGAGAGTGGAAAAACAAGATTAGGTGATGGGAATGACTTGACTCTCAACACTATGAACATATCGACTGAAGGACAAAGGGGATTCACACCACACATATGTTGGAATAGATGAACACTATGGAATGTTGGTGTCTCACATATGGGTAAAATGATGAGAATGTTTTAACTAGACTCTAGACAAATAACATTTATTTGCATTTAATTTACGGTCAACTTTTTCACACATTATATTTAACATTTAAACTTTAACTTTAGATCAACTTTAACTATCCATCTTCTCAGAGAAGGTGCCCTTAATAGATTTGTGTGAGTTAGATAATGACTCGGTATGAAATCCATTTCCAGCCACCATCCATAGGTGTGATGGAGTGACCACCATGTTTCCATGTATGGGAAAATAACCTTACATTATAAAAATTATCAGTACGTGTCTCCAGCAATTGACTAGCTACTTAAAGATAATTTACTTTATTTGCAGTAGTGTTTAAAAACTTTTTTTTTACTAACTGGGCATCTATTTGGATATAAAATTTAAGTTCTAATGCCTTAGTGTTTAAAGGCACTTTTGGTTAGTACTACTTGTTTTCAAGGAATAGAGGAAGACAATCCTTCTGATGAGAATCACATAAACCAACATCGATACACAAGATAAACATGGGATATAATCCAACATAGAAGTATAGGCTAGGGAAATACTTGATGTCACTAGTCAAGATACAAGTCAAGGTTAAAACCAAATGTGGATGACAATAGATGGATGAAGGAAGTGATAAGGTGATTCCAAGACTAACAATATCAGTCTTATAGGGAAATGACTAAGTCCATACTAATACAAGTCGTGACCAATGAGTATACACAAGAACCTCTTGAATAAAAAAACTAAATCACCTCCACTCTAGATCATCAATATAAGGAATAAGATAATGCCAATGCATAACCACCATACACCAAGTCAATCTACTAAAATAAATAAAATATCACAACCATAATCCAAGTGCACAATCCATATGACAACTGGTCATATACCTACATCTGATCTATAAATATGAAAGGTGCTAGAACATTGTCATTGTATATCATGGGCAATGTCAACATATCTGCTTTGAATAAATAAAGAATGACTAACTCCGTAATCAAATATGGGGTCATGAGGCTCAATCATGGCTTGAAACTGGAAGTATGTATGCTATGGGTCCACTGGCTATAAGAGTGATCATCATCATTTGAATTCTCATAAAATGTTGATCTCATGTACAAAATAGTAAAGGTCTATCTCAAGAATGTGTTAAATATTTCTATGAAATCATGGTAGCCTCGGATACTATGGATGTGACAACATCTGGCTCCAATTGGGACATTTTCTCTAAGAGAGAGATTACTTGAGAACCTCAGAAATATCTAGTCTGCAATACCCCATAGCAACCAACAAATATGCATTCGATTATCTGCTTCATCTTCAATATAACATGTTCCTACAAAAATTGGGAACAAACACTACCCGAGGAATACATATGGCATAAATTAAACTTCAATAAAATGTTGAAAGTAAACATCCAATCTAAAGAAAGGGTCCAGAATCAATGGCCTACAAGACACAAATCAAAATACAAAAGAATCAATGACTTAAGACACACTCAAAACTAAAAAAAAAGAGACTCAAACCTATTGCTCAAGTGAGCATATTTAATACTACCTACCCTACTCTAACTAGTTAGAAAAGTGATAAGTAAAATCATAGATCTAATGTAGCCATTCTCTAAATGAATCAATGTCTTTGTTTACAATTAAGTATACAATAAGTCAAAGATGGATTGGAAGTAATGTGAATGAAAATTGAATCAATTCTAACTTGTTGTTTGAAGATCAGAGACTATTGAATGATATTGACTATTGCAAACTTGCTCCATCCAAAGACCGATAGGATCATAAAAATTATGCAATTTTAAAGTTGATGAAAGAAGAGAATACGACACATGATTCCTCCCTCCCAGGTTATCATTGTCTCCCTAATTTTTTTGGATAGGACACTCAATCGTATTCACATTATGAGCAATGGTGAAACAATATGGTGACAAGTTAGATATTAATAAACTAGAAATCGAGATTAAACACATTTGTTGTTTAAAATTTGAGAAAATGTGGAATTGGTCTTCATAGATATTTTCAATCACCCAATTAAAGGAATTAGAAAAATTGAAAACATTATGCACCAAGGATGATTGATAAAGGAGATGAAACATTTTACCATTGACCACTTGGCACTCTTGAGACTCGATACCAAAAATTTTGCAAGTTAAAACTTGATTGGAACATAAAACCATACAAGAATACTTGATCAAAATCTAGGATGGGAGAGTGGATTGAAATATGTATCCTCCTCCTTGTGATTTATGATAATTGATCTTGGAAACTGAGAGGGAAATACTTTTAAATCAATAAATATCTCTAGTTTCAAATCGAGCTCAAGGTCCAAATCCTAAGAACAAGAAAGGATTTCCTTATTGATATCGAGGATTGAGTGGGGGGTATTATCAAAATTAAATTAACCGCTCCTTAAGGATTCTTTGTAAATAATTGGATAACTTGAGGATTGTAACAAAGAACACTCTAGGTCAGATTCACTCATAAGTAATCCTTATTTTCAATCACCCAATCAAAGGAATTATAAAACTTGAAAACACTATGCACCAAGGATGATTGATAAAGGAGATGGAAATTTTTACCATTGACCACTTGGTACTCTTGAGATTTGATACTAAAAATTTTGCAAGTTAAAACATGATTGGAACATAAAACCATACAAGAATACTTGATCAAAAGCTAGGATGGGAGGGTGGATTGAAACATGTATCCTCCTCCTTATGATTTATGATAATTGACCTTGGAAACTAAGAGGGAAATACTTTTAAATCAATAAATATCTCTAGTTTCGAATCGATCTCAAGGTCCACATCCTGATAACAAGAAAGGACCTCCTTATTGATATCGAGGATTGAGTGGGGGTATTATCAAAATTAAATGAACCATTCCTTGAGGATTCTTTGTAAATAATTGGATAACTTGAGGATTGTAACAAAGAACACTCTAGGTCAAACTCACTCATAAGTAATTGTTATTCATTTTATTCATCGCTATACTCATTCATTTGGAAAGAAAATAAATTAATAAGATAATTTTTAGGCTCATTATCATCCTCATACATTTTTATAATTGACTCCTTGAATGAGGTTTGCATATTGTCTTGGTCTTCCTCTTCTTGAATAATAATATTAGGTTTAGAATTAGGAGTTTGATTGACTAAACATTGATTTGAAATTTCATCAACTAAACAATGATTGTGGAATCGTTCCTTAGAAAGATATTCGATATAACACTCAAAGATAGGATGCTCAACTTTGGATTTTTCTTCGTGATGATCAATAATATCCCCTTTATGAGTCAGATATAGGTGTGTGCCTTATTAATATAATGATGAAAAAGTGTCTCCTATGATTTGATTAATTCCATGCTCAATTTCATTTTGAAATTTATCATGACTATTCCTAAGATACTCCGTGACACTTCTATTAATTAACAACACACTCATAAGCTGAGTCAAAGGAATGCTCACCATTGGTTCAACATTTTCATCAAATTGATCTTCAACATGCAATCATTGCTTAATTGCTCTTTTATGGATTCATCAATTTTTTCACCCCACTCTTATTTTATCAAATTAGTAAACATATCATAACCTTTGAAGGATACTATTGCTAAATAATCAAACCATAACTTGGAATTTCCACATAAGTATTCACCTAAGTCCCACATATAAACATTTTCATCATCCACACCTCTAACTTCCATATCATATGAAAGTATTTGCAAATAAATTTCAATAGATATGGCATCGTTTCCATAAAAATGAGGTAACCTTTTAATATAATACTTTGGCATAGGATGAGGTTCCCCGTCTATTTTTGGATAATTCAAAAGGAGATGGATTAGCCTTGCTAATGGCTATGGTTACTTGAGCTAGATGTATACCTGATAACAAGAATCGTTCATCCAAAGCTTTGGTTGGATTTGATGCTTACTAATAGACTCAATAGGATTTCAGGGGAGTGCTTTATTACATGAATGAGGAAAATGGTGGGTATCATAAGTATTATGATAATTAGCATCATACCCATAATCATGCTCAAAATCATCATCATTCCGAGAATTTGATCTCCAACGATCCGTTTCTTCATTTTTCTCTTTAAACTTAGTTATAGTTTCGTGTAATTATTTCATAGATCATAGAAATACATCCAATTTCATTGTGATTTATGAGATGTATTCGCTTATCAATGGAGTCACGTTTTGGAGTCGCTAGGTGAAAAATACCACTCATCGAAGGATAATTCATTGGGGAAGTAATAAGCAAGAGGGAGAAATAAGTGATTGTAACAATCAAGAAAGGTAGAATCCAGACACATAGTTTAATTTCAAATGTGATATTATTCAAAAGATAAACGTGAAGTAAACTACTCCTAGACACCAGAGATAAGCGTCTACCTCCCCGACAATGACACCAAAATATGTTATCAATCAAAGTGTAGCTACCACCAAAGGCATCATATCTGAGATGGTATAGGTAGTGTTGGCCATAGGAATAGATAGAATAATTTTGTTCGAAAAAATGAATATTGCAGTCACAAGATGAGCAAAGACTGCAATGGAAAAGACTGCGACAAAAGAGGAGAAGATCAAGACGAAACCAGGAGTTCGACCTAGTTTTTTATAAGAGTTAGTTAAGTTAGACTAATAGTCTATTTTGGGAAAAAAGTATGATTGTAAATTGGTCCGATAATTCCTATATTAATGTAACATGATGTTTTGATTTTGTAGAACAATCTGTCAACTGACAATTAAGAACCAGTCGACAGGAAAACCAAGAATTGTAAAAATCATATAAGGTCGATCCAAGATGTGTGTGAACGATGAAGAGAAGGAAGGGAAAAGGGAGAGTTAGGAAGACATGAGATCATGAGTAAGACAAAAACCTCATACATTGTAAAGAAGATCCTGGGAGATGTATGCAAGTTGTGTGTGCAAACCAAAGGCATTTAAACATTACTCATGTGTCTTTGTGTCTATGATATATGTGTCTGTTGTGAATGAAATTTTATGAGTTTGTCAACATCTAATGGTATAATAGTGTGGAATGTGGATTAATATGCGTAGAATATATATATATATCGATGGATCAATATGCTTTATACGGTGATGTATATATGATGTTGGAAGTCCATTCCTTGGTTTCAGTTGAGTGGCTTGATGATATTGTGATAAGGAAATCCCCTCCCATAACTGCAAAAACCTGGTTCTAGAAGTCTCCATAGACATTTCGGGTGATACCTCACTTGCATTGCATGGGTTACCGATGGAGTTATACTCTGACTGGCCAATATCTTGGGCTTTGTTGATAGGCAAGGAAGTCTGAACCTGGGTCAGCAAAAAATATGCCAACAAATGGTTCAGTTTTCAAGACTTGAATCATTTTAATGAGGACATGTTTTGGCACTCGATGAAACCATAAATTCTTGATTGGGTTGATTACAAAGCACAAGATGTTGCATAGGAAGAAAGTAAATGCTCACGACTGAGCCCGACAGGATGGTTAAAAAGATATATTTCCATAGACATTCATGAGATTTTATTTAGTGAATTTCCCATTCTATTACATGAATGGTTATCGAAGCTAAAAACTCACAAGAAAAAAATTCAAGGCAGAGAACCCACAGAGTGGAATCCTCAGTTAATCCAATGGATGAAAAGAGTTAGTAATCATATATCTAGAGCTATAAGCTTCTAGGTTAATAGTATTCTAGAGGGATATGTTATTGAGATTCAAGTTGATACTACAAGGCCATACAATGAAATAGAAAGAGAGTTCTTCCAGGAACCTCAAGGACACTATTTGAAATCCTTGAAACTGTGGATAAAATGGCAATATGTGAAAAGGGATTATGAGGATGGAGTCGGATGGATAAATCCTTGTGTGCAGAGATCTTGGGTAAATGTTGCAAGAAATATTTGAGAAAAATGGACAAGAATAAGCTAAGATATTTCCTATCGATAATAATACTGAGAAAGAACGTGGACGCTTGAGTGGAAGAATATTTCGGTCGGGAAAGAGAAGAAGGACTGCGACAAGAAAATGAATTCGTAGTGGGACCAAAATAAGGGACTAAAATTTGGAGCTACATATTGATGGAGAATCTTGCGACGAAGAGGAGGAATATTGGATTATATCTAAGGAATAAGAAGAGGAGGTACCATATCCAGATCAGGATACATCATACCCACAACCCCATGTACATATCCATAACCTAAGGTGAGATCTAAAAACACATCACCAAGTAGTTTTGTTGATCATAGTAACAGTAATAGTGCAAATAGTAGTCAAGGAATTCCTACTGGTGGAATATTTAATTCAACAATACCAAAAGTACACATAATGGTGATAAGTGATGTAAAGTTACCTATATTCAATGGGAATGGGTTAAGGCCGTAAGAAACATTGGTTCTTATGTAAAGTTGTATGGACAATGCGACAATTCCAAGATAAGGTTATAAAAATATCCTAGATGATCACAACCTTTAGAGGTCGTGTGCTTAAATGGTATATGAAATTTTCTATGGTCCCAGTGAGATCCCTTAGAATTCATTAGATCAAATTTGGATGGGACTGATAGAAGAGTTAAAAAATCCTAAATTTGAGTCGCAACGCATCACATAATTAAAAGAAATCAAGCAATTGTCGACTGAGTTTGTTTGGGACTTCAACCAAAAGTCTAAAAATCTAACAACTAAAGTGAGTTTCCATATGTCAGGTGTCTAACATGAAGAATGGTTTATTGTGATGATGCTACCACATATCCATATTCCCTTTATGCAACCAAATATTGTATCCCAGAGCAAAGCTCTTGAGATTTCCATGAAGTTGGAGGCTCCACCAGTTTGAGATACTAGTGTAGGAATGATGCAGATACAATTGTAGCTTTCCAAACTCATGTTGAAAATACAAGATATTAAGAAATGAAAAGAAGTGCAAGAGGAAATCTGGTGTCAAAGATGCAAAACTGAAGGACATCATAAAGACTCATGTTCAACATTCATCAATTATCTTGCATCAGGAGCACCAAATCCTATAAATTCATAAGGAATGCTTTGGTTTATAATTTTTCAGACCATAGGTCATCGGTCGGAGGAATGATTGTATTTACATAAAATAGCAAGTGCATCGCACAACCTATATTGTAAATTATGTCAATTGGTGGGTCGGAGCGAGAAATACTGTAGGGCATATCAGTTGTTGCAGGAGAAAACAACTGACACATATTTGATGACAAAATGATGAATAGATGAAAGCTTAGCGATCTCAAACACAATACCCTTAACCCAGGGGGTGGTCTTTTTAGAGGTCAAGGAGGAGGAGGAAGATTTGGTCGTGGAAGGGTCCAAGACATTTTCTATAATTGTGGTCATTCTGGACATTTTTCCATAGATTGCACTAGTCCTACATTGACGTGTTCATATTGTAAAGAATTGGACCACATTGTCTAAGAATTCCCACAATTGATTGGTAAATGGAAGGCCATAAACATGGGAAACCAAAAAACACCTTAAAATTCCCATCCAAAGATTAAGAATATTTCTGCTAAACCTCGGGAACCTAATATTGTTGTCGTAACAAGAGGAGGTGCTACGAGTGGAGGAGATCAAGAAGCACCATACAGAAAACCAAGAGTTCAATTGACACCACAAAAGAAAGTGCCATTTGATGTCCAGAAAGAAAAGGAAGCATTCTTTGATGCACAACAAGAGTTCATTGATAGAAATCAAGCATAAACATGTGTTGTTGTCCCAGTATCAAATAAAGGACCAAGCTTGGAAATGCCTCAAATATTTGAACAATTATTTCAAATAAAATCGACACAGAAGTTCAGCTAGTTGAAATATTTTTTTAAAGTTGTTTAGAATTGATAAAAGATAAGGATGTTGTGGCAGGACTATCATCTTTAGCCGAAGAACCTCAAACAATTGTGCGAACAGAAAACCAAGTTAACCACATTGGTAAAAGATTGAAAACTGGTTACAAGATAAGGATGAATGCCAAGATAGGTGACTATGTCATGGATTATACCATTCTGGACTTCAGCTCAGAAGTTAACATTCTCACCAGACAGACATGGAAAAGTATGGGAAATTCAATACTAGTATGGTCTCCTTTTCAGTTGAGATTAGCCAACCAACAAAATGTTCTTCCTATTGGTTGATAGACACAGGTTCCTGTCAAAATAGAAGGACGTCGGACCTAGGAATATTTTGAGGTTATAGATATTGTTGATGATACGAATTTGTGTCCTACACTTTTGGGAATTTTTTGGGATATTGAAAATCAAACCATTATAAATTTTAAGAAGAGGGTATTAACATTTGAGGATGCAGAACTATTGGTGGACACTCCAATTGATCCTCTGGAAGGCAATAGATATGCCAAGCAGGTAAAGAGTGAAGGACATATCTACAATATTACTTCTGCGATGGATGGCTATGTTAATCCGACAACCGATGGAAAAATAAGTTACTAAAGTATTAGTTCTTTCTCATCGGACTCAGGAGAAGCTATAGAGAACTGACATAATCGACTACATGAAGTATCAATGCGGAAATGCACAAGAATCACGAAATCTGTGCAATAGGTAGGTGTTGAGGTATGTGATCTACCTATCTACAAAGTTTTACCTAAATTGGAATCATTTTTACGAAGTTTGAAGAAAAAGTATCTGAACCTCAGTGCTTATTATCCCTGGATGTTTCTTGAATGCTACACCTGCAAGATGGTGGGTTTCTCATAAGAAGTCTATTTCAAAATGGTCTCAATGTCGAAGGTTGTTGGAAATCTGATTTCAATAAAATGTGCTCTATATTGGTCATAAATATACAAGACTGACTAATCATGTCAAGCATATTGAGCATTGTCTTGTGACATGAGAGATGTCACCATGACAGGAATGGATTTATCAGTTTGTACACAACTTGGGAATGATACAAAGAAACGGGTATACGTCGGTTGTGCTGCAACGAGAAATAGTTGACTAGGAAGAGCTAGATGTCAGTTTCATGCATACATTTGGATATGCTGATGATAATCTGACAATTGATGATGCTCTGCAAATAATAAGAACTAAGATCTTTGAATACATTCTTATGTCAATGTAAAATTTCCATCAAAGCAGTGTGTTGGTTCAACATTCGATGAAGTGCTACAATATAACAATTGAACCTGACTATGATGATCCATGCAACATAAATATTTTGGAATCTGAGGGTACTTGAGTGATGGAGGGGTCTGGTGTATCAAGTGACAAATTTTTGAATCCTCTTAAAGTAAAGAGAGTCAATATTGGTTCTCCAGAGAATAAAAAAATTGTTAATATTGGAGACTATTGGGATGATGAGACCATCTGGAAGATTACTGACTTATTACATGAATTCCAAGATCTATTTCCCACCAAATTTTCAGAAATGAAGGGAACTATTGGTGATCTTGAAGAAATGAATATTTCCTTGAATCCTGATGCCAAATATATCAAACAACAACCATATAGACTTAATCCAAGATATACAGAAAAATTCAAAATAGAGTTAGAAAGAATTCTAGATACAAACATTATAGAACCTATAGAGGAATCTGAATGGATTATCGCTATGGTGGTGCAAGACATTAAAATTGATGAAGTATATATCTGTGTCGACCTGAGGAAGCTAAAGGATGCCTTCCTGCATGAACCATTTTCGACCTCGCTTACAGATGAAGTGTTAGAAAGCGTTGGAGGACAAGAAGTATATTTGTTTACTGATGGATTCTTTGGTTACCATCAAATAAGGATTGCAAAGGAAGATTAGTACAAAACGACCTTTGTGACAAAATGGGGATTCTTCTAGTACACGGTAATTTCCTTTGGTCTCAAGAATTCTCCTACTATTTTTTCTAGAATAATCGTAGTTGCTTTTAAATACTTCATCCATAAATTTCTTGAAGTATACTTTAATGATGGTATATGGGCTAGTAAAATATCACATTGAGAGCCTCAAAATGATGCTCTGCCGATGTAGACAGCTCCAAATTTCTCTCGATTTAAAGAAGTGCATTTTTTGTGCCCCTTTTGGCATCTTGTTGGGTCATGTGGTTTGTCAAGATGAAATATTGATGGACCCTTCCAAGATTAGGATTATTGTCGACCTACCACCACCCTCGAAAGCCAAACCATTGAGAACTGCTTTGGGACATAAGGGGTATAGAAAATTTATCAGAGAATGTGCAGAGGTTACAACTACTATGAAAAATTGTTGAAGAAAGATGCCAATTTTTAATGGAATGAGCAATGTCGAGAGAGTTTGGATCTTCTTAAAAATAAGATGGTTACAACACCTATATTGGTATTTCTAGACTAACAAAATGAATTTCATGCACATGTTGATGCATTGTATGTCGCGCTTAGCTTTGTACTTGCGAAATCATGTGAGGGTTCTATTAATCACCCTATTTCATTTGCTAGTAGAAACTGTCGACAATGGAAAAGATCTATACCGCTATCAAAAGATAAGGACTTGCTATGGTATATGCTCTACAAAAGTTTAGACATTACTTTCTAAGAGGACACTTCAATATGTATAGAAATCATTCTGCATTGAATTTTTTGGTCAATAAGTAGTGTTTGGGGGGAGATTATGTCATTGGCTTCTCCTATTCCAAGAGTTTGACTTTGATATTATTGTCAAACCGGTTCGACTAAATTCAGTACCGGACCATCTGTTGAGGTTAGACAGTGGAGAAGAGCCTGTTAATATCAACGATAATCCTCCTGATGCACAGTTGTTTTCACTTAAGATGATTGATGATCACTACAGAGATATTGTACATATATTAACTACCAGATATACACCAAAAGGATTTAGTACATCACAAAAGAAGTAATTAATTGTAAAAGCTGCAAATTTCCAACTGATAGCTGGGAAATTATATAAGATGGGACCAGATGAAATACTTCGTCTCTGTGTTCTGGAACATGATAGGCTAATGGTATTGAATGAAGCACATGTTCATGTCGCGGGAGGTCACTATGCAGGAAAAGCGACAATGTGCAAGCTATTACAGGAAGGATTATGGTGTCCTACTATGCATGTAGACGCTAGATATTATTGTCATAGATGTGATATTTGTCAAAGAAATGAAAAAACATCGTGACAATATGAGATTCCCCTGGTACCACAAGTGACATTGTAGGCATTTGATAAATGAGCGGTTGATTTTGTAGGTCCCATCAATCTATAAGGAAAATGAACGGGTGCACGTTATATAATCTCTGCGACAAACTACTTAACCAGATGGGATGAAGCAACACCAGTAAAGGATTGTACTGCTGCGACTGCTGCAATATTTTTATTTGACCATGTTGTGACCTGATTTGGATGTCCACAAATTTTGGTAAGTGATCAATGTACACATTTTGTGAATCAGTTGATTGACAAATTAACTGAGGATTTTTAGATTCAGCACCAGAAGACAACACAATAACACCCACAATCAAATGGTATTGTCGAAGCATTCAATAAGATCTTGGAGAATGCATTGACAAAAATATGCAATGTTCAAAGGGATGACTGGGATTAGAAGATACTTGTAATATTACGGCTTTATCTCGCAACCTACAAAAAGTTGACAGAACAAACTCTATTTATATTGGTTTATGGACAAGAAGTTGTCATGCCACTAAAATATATTGTACCTAGTCTTAGGATATCTACGATTACTGAAATGACAAATGTTGGTGTCATAGAAAAAATATTGTCGCAGCTGGTATAGTTGGAATAATTTCTCTTTGTCGTAGGCTATCATTAGCATGTCAAGGAGTGACATAAATCTTGGCATGACCATCGCATTAAGTTTAAGCAGTTTCAGATCGGAGATCTTTTCCTCCTATATGACAATAAAATTTTGAAGTATCTTGACAAGTTTTGAACACATTGGCTGGGACCATATGCTGTCATCTGTATCATTGAATTGGTTTAGATGAACTGGTCGACCTACCTATTGAATGGATTGCTATCAGATGTAACTGATGCTCAAGGGAAAGGTAAACCTTTTAACTATTCATGGCTTTTAATTTTGATCTCATTTGTCGCATGGGTTGACTCACCGCACTACTAGGGAGTGAGCGTGCATGTTCCATATCGAGGGGCGCGATACCAGAACCTATGGTGTGACAAGGAAATTACACACCAACAGAGGGATAACAATGTTGAATTTCATTTACATGGTGATGCACTGAGGTATCACATTGGGAAGCAAGTAAGGATTGTTGTGGAGACTGTACAAATTTTTTTCCACATGATCAGAATTTCATTCGGTGCTCACCACATATTCCCATAGCTACGACAAAACCTTGAACATAAATGGATAGCTACTCAGTTTTATCTATCGACTAAATATATTGAAACAATTGTTCGGTACTGGCTTGAAGACTAGATACAACCTATCGCAGATGATCAACTATCTGTTGAAATTGACCTGCAACAGGATGGAACGTCAAAAAATTACGAAGGAGATCCAGAAGGAGAAGAAATCCCATGAAGCCCCCCCTGTGATAGAAAATAAGAATACAGTGATACCCCAACAAATCTGGAACTAGGGTATAAGAGAAAAAGATCCAAAGAATCCAAGAAGAGTCATAAGAAGTAGAAGACCAACAAAACGTCTTGAATTGTTGGTCTTACAATTGATGAATACAATTTCATTTCAGATCGAATGGGGGAAGTGGCCAATGAAACTTGTACAAAGATTGATTGAACATATACTGAATTGGTCAATGGAATTACGAAATTACTGTAGACTCTTTGTGTCGTAGTAAAATAAGTTTGAGTAGCAATCGCATGGGAACCATATCCAGTTGTCTCGCAGGAAGAGCTTTCCCATATGAGGAACAACTTGTTGAGGTACCTTATACTCCTCCACACATAAATATCCAAGTGATTTCTAAGGCACTTGACTTAGGTATGCTATAACATAATTCCATAATCAATCATATTGGTCATGTGAGTCTTGATTTTTCTGTAATTCCGATGTATATACTACATAGTATTCAGCAGTATGCAATAGAGGAGTTGCAGACAAGAGAGCGTGTGGTGTTTAACCAACTCAAGAACTCCAATAATACCATCGCATATCTTAAAAACAAAGTCAAGGAGATAGAAAAAAAAACAAAAACTTGGCAAGATGGCAGACAGAGTTCGGAGAAAGCTGTCGCACTTACTTGCAATGATTTCTCTGAAGAGAGAATTACAACTGAGATGCTCCTAGAGGCCATAATTTTCCGACTTGGGTAGGTAGTTTTCAACCTCCAAAAATGATTTGCAGAGATGGAAACAATGCTAACTCCTAGTATGCCCCCTGAGGTACTGGAAGCTCGATGGAAGGAAGTAACTGAAACTACACAGAAGATTCAGGAGGCCGAGGCACTTTGTGCCAAATCATATGTATAGGTTTCTCAGTCAAGGGAATCCTTGATGGATGATACCAATTTGGAACATGTAACTAAACAAATTTGTATTTCCGAAGAAAATTTTAATAAGCTAAGGACTAAATTGAAAAAAAATCGCTAGTAGAAAAGACGAGCAAGGCTGCTGATTTTAAAAAATTATAGCAATAGGTTGCTAAACTATAGAAACAACAACAACAATGAACAAACCTTGTTGCAACACTTCATATTGAAGTAGAGAAGGTTATAGGAATAATCCAACTTATCCAAACTTTGGAACATATCAATTCTGAACTTGTGGAACAAATGCAAAGAGTACAAAAAGATGTGTAACAAGAAGCAGAAGAGGTAATGAAAATATGTCAAGAGTTTCAGAGTAAACTTGACCCGACAAAAATCTCAGACCGAAGTGGCTCAGGACGAGCCACAGTTGAGTGTTGGGGACCTATTGGCCCTAGAAAAAGATAGCAAAATTTTGTTTAGAAAATGAAGATTCTAGTCACAACATGAGCAAAGACCGCGAGGAAAAAGATTGTGAGAAAGGAGGAGAAGAGAAACACAAAACCAGGAGTTTGACCTAGTTTTTTATAAGAATTAGTTAAGTTAGACTAATAGTATATTTAGGGGAAAAAGTATGATTGTAAATTGGGTCGATAATTCCTATATTAATGTAATGAGATGTTTTGGGTTTGTAGAACAACCTGTAGATTGGTAGTTAAGAACTAGTCGGTGAGTAAAACAAGAATTGTAAAAATCATATAAGATCGACCCAGGTTGTATGCAGACAATGAAGAGAAGGAAGGGAAAAGAGAGAGTTAGGAAGACATGATAGTATGAAAGATAAAAAAAACCTCATATATTGTAAACAAGATCCTGAGAGAGGTATGCAAGTTGTGCTCAAACTAAAGGCATTTAAACATTATTCATGCCAGATAAAGAGCACCTTTGTGCTTTTTCTCGTATGCGTTCCACATTAAATATGTATCTTTGTTTCTATGATATCTATGTCTGTTGTGAATGAAATTTTATGAGTTTGTCAACATATAATGGTATAATAGTGTGGAATGTTGATTAATATGTGTTAGAATCTATATATCTTGCATGCTTTCTATGTGTTTCAATGGATCAATATGCTTTACTCTCTAATGTATGTATGATGTTATAAGTCCATTCCTTCTCTTCAGTCGAGTGGCTTGATGATTCTATTATAAGGAAATACCCTCCCATTACTGTAGAAACTTAGTTTTGGAAGTCTCCATAGATATCTCGGGTGATATCTCACTTGCGTCGCAGGTGTTGCCGATGGAGTTATACTCTGTCGGGTCGATATATTTGGCTTTGTTGACGGACATGGAAGTCTGAACCTAGGTCAACAGAAAAGACACTAACATGTAGGGTAGCTAACCAAGTGATACCTTAAGGGATTTTTCCACTACTGCATAAGGGTAGTTGTCACACCGAACGGGCTCTTGTCACTTTAGATCAAGCTAGGAACAAGATCAAGGGGGAGATCCTAACTAGCTTATGAGGGATAATGAACCAACTCAAGATACTCTAAGGGTGGAAATATGGATGCAAGAGTTATGTCTTGGGAGGATAGAGCTAGTTCTAGGAAATAAATGTGGTGTGTAGAAGTTAAGAACAAGTTGAGGAGGCTTAGGCACAAGAGAAATACTCAACCAAAGACAAAAAGTACCACAATGAGTTTAGGTGATTAGATCTAGATAGATCTAGCGCCAAAGAAGAATACCCAAATGAGATCCACCTAGGGTTTAAGCCAAAAATTAACGTGTGGACCCAATTGAGGATATGACAGATGAAATAACACTAGAATAAGTGCTTGATGATGGATTTAGTGATTTAGAAGGGTTCAATCCATACCCAATTGATATATTTGGTAATATGACTGAAGACCCAAGGAGGGTGAATTTCCCAAGAGTGATCGGTTCTACATATGAGGATTAATGGAGTCAATTTTGGTTCAAAAATTAGATCTAGGGTCTAGCAATTATTTTAGAATTGGGTTTCAAGTTTTATCGCCCGATTCATCAAATATAGAAAACAATGGTTTTAACTTTATGGTTTTGATGGTGACAGTTGGAATGGATCCTATAAATGGCAAATACAAATGGAACATACCTAGAAAGGCTTGCGACTGCAAAGTGTGATGATGATCTTTCCTATCTGATCAATTGCAAGTGTTTTATATGCTCCCGAAGTGAAATTGTTATGTCTCCCAAGTGTCCAATGCGCCCTCCTCATACATGAGACGATCTACAAAGTAAGAATTGATTTGCAAAAATAAAAACAACTAATGAATAATGAATAAAAAAAAATTAATATTATCGACAAGATACACTAAAATACTCCCTAATACAAAATCGACTTGAGGGAGAAGTATGAAGTTACCTCACAATAACGCCTCCATCAAATCGTTATCTCCTTCTATGGTATGCCCCCCTATAAAAGAAATGGTATGGAAAAACATATATCCACAATAATTCTAGAGAGGAAAATATTTTTCAATCTTTACACAACATTCGACAAAGCTTTGAAGTATTTCTCAAAAATATTTTTATTATTGTCGGAATCAAAAAGATAATATATAGATCTCTCCAATACAAAATCCCTAGATCCAAAAATATAGATAGCTAGGATCAAAAGGTCCAACATAAATATCAATGACTAAGATGATCCGGATAACACAGACATGGATCACTCAAAATAAGAGGGTGCACTCCCTCAAAGACAGCTAAGGGGGACGTAAGTCATAAAAAGTGACTAGGAGTCACAACATAACACATGATGGGGACTAGGAGGTACTAGAATATCCTTCACTAATCACACCCCAAGGCACAATCAGAAGATATAATCATAAATTCACTAAAGTCATTAACGTGTGGCCCCTCAAATAGCCTAATAAAATGCCCCAAGTGATGAGAAATAGGACGTGTGGACCCCACAAAGCGTGAAAACCATGTCGAAAGGTGTATAATATATCAATATCATTCCTCAAATAATATTCATGCCAATTCCTTGCCCCAATAGAACAAATTGATTTCCTTGCTAGTCATTCTTTATTTTTTAAATATGCCAAAAACAACATTCTGAAATATAAAAATGCTTGTAACTCACCGCTGACCAAACCTGAGGCTAATATAAGATTAAAAAAAAAAAAAAATTGGGAACATAGTAATATGGTACAAATGAGTGGTCACGCCACTATGTCCGTTGATAGTTCCCTAGGAGAATAAAATATATCTCTGAAAGCAATAAAATGTCATTTTTACATGGCATCCAACATCTAGAAGATGAACTAGACATATACCCACTATTTGTGCCCGAAACTAAAAACTGAATGTATCAATGGACTCAGAATGTCCAAATCAACTATGAATGAGTTCGCATACACCATAGGTCCATGAAAAGGTCTATCCAAGCACATAAAATAATAAAATAAGGTTTGTAAATGTTGATAATCATAACAATAATGCAAGTCATCACAAGAAACCACCATCTATAGTATGAAGTCATTTAATGAACATCGATAGGCCATGAATAAACAATATCACACACTATTGTCCAAACTCATCCTGGAATCTGATATTGACTTGGTAAAACAGGGTTGACTAAGTAAACAATGATCAAAATGATGACCTAACTGAAAATCTCTGATGATGCAAAGTACGACAAAAAGATAAAGCATGTTTCATTATCTATATTAGTAGCAAGACTAAAGTATAAAATGGCTTTTTAAATGGTGATCACAAGTAATAAACATGAAAAATAATCCCAAACTAAAGTAATGAGTTACTTCAAATAAGAGCGTTAGGTGTATACTCATTTATAGACTTGACTATTTTGCTAATCATGGGTGAGAGTGGAAAAACAAGGTTAGGTTATGGGAATGACTTGACTCTCAACACCGTGAACATCTTGGTTGAAGGAAAAATGAGATCCACACTACGCATATCATTAGAATAGTTGAACACTAGGGAATGGTAGTGTCTCACAGATGGGTGGAATGATGAGAATGTTTCAACTAGATTCTAGAGAAGTAACCCTTATTTGCATTTACTTTATGCTAAGCTTTTCACACTTTATATTTAACATTTAAACTTTCACTTTAGATCAATTTTCAGTAGCCATATTCTGAGAACAAGTGCCCTGAATAGCCTTGCAAGCCTCAAATAATGACTCGATATGACTTCTATTTGCCGCCACCGTCCATAGGTGTGATGGAGTGACCACCCTGTTTCCCCATATGGGAAAAAAAAATTATGTCATACAAAGGATGAGTGTGTGTTTCCAGCAATTAGCTATTTGCTTGAAGATAATTTACTTTATTTGTAGTAGTGTTTAAAAACACTGGTTTTTTGGGGGGGCGTCTATTTAGATATAGCATTTAAGTTCTGATGCCTTTGTGTCTAAAGACACTTTTGGTTAAGACTACTTGATTTTAAGGACTAGAGGAAGTGTAATGTCTTGATATATTATGTATAGATCAGAACACTAACTTTCTGATATAAACTTGTGCATTCAAGCAGTCAAATTTTAACAAGGAAAATAGGGGTATTTTTGTTGAGAAATGAATACACAGAGTAGCGGATGATGGAAGAAACCAAGGAAAATTTTTACAACTTATAGAGTGTCTTCCCTAACACATTTATATCATATACCATTTAGGTTTTAGAGTCAGCTATGTTGGAACTTACTCCCATGCTTCTAGGTCACCCAACCGTGAAACTAGGAAGATTCTTTCGAGTCCTTTCAACCATAGTATTGGGGAAATAAAAAGAAATGTTATCATACATTTAAAATTTATCCAATGGTGTTTCATATAGATCAGAACAGTTCAAGAAATACTTGGGGCTGTTTGGGAGAAGTTGGGCACATTTGGCAATTTTGGCTTAGGAAAGTCCTGTGCGATGGAGGCTGCCCAAACAATGTACGGCCTCAAATAAATTTTAGTATGAAAGTTTTTATGGAAATAGGGGTAAATAAACAACATGTATCATCTTAATGGATTTCATTCGGATAAACAGAACTCCCGTAATTCATAAAACTGTGAAACTAGTAATTTTTAACTAGCCATCTAGCATAGGTGTACAAAAATGCATTAATTTCGTATCAGAAAGTTATCAGGTATAGGAATGGAATTTAACAGAGCCTAAAATAGTTTCACTTAACATATTACACCATTCATATTACTCATATACCATGTATTTAAAATGATAAAAAACCCTCATTTAAGGACAAATTAGATCTTCTTCATGGAGAACTTGAAATGTAAGGTTAATGGATAGAATGCTTACAGTAATATAGAGACATTAAACAGATTTTATGGGTTATTTCTCATCAAGAAGGATTTGGAGGATTTATTACTCCAATAATGGACTCAAAACAGTGGGCAAGAGGCCCCAAATCTGACATTAAAATGGATGGGAGCGTAGGTGAAGATTTCTCTTCACTGGAGCTTGACTTCACTGAAGAGAATGGCTGCCATGGATATATGATATGGAGATATGGTGTTGTACATGATATATCCAACACCTGTAATGAAACGGAAAGGGAGGAAGAAGAGAGGGAATGGAAGGAATTTGGGTACATCTCCGAAAGGTCCGAGGTACATCACTCGGTAGAAGCTATGCTTCACATAAACACAATTCAATCAATAGTCAAACTAATTAAAGGATATCCCTTTGTATTTTTATAAACCTCTGGTGACTTGTTTATCAAGTATAGGTGACCTGTGAGAGCAAGTCATCCACATAGAAACCTAACCCTAGCCATGAATGTGCCCTCCTTGATAATTTTAGCAAGTTTGAGTCCTCAAAGATGTTTCCATTCTTGTATCCTTCATCCCATTTGGAAACTGCGCTTTCCTTGACCCAAAGTTGTAATTTTCCTTATGAAAACTTTTCTTGGCTTTCCTGCTTTTGTGATTGAACTCCAAAAGGGAAATTGTGCCCTCGTTTTCTCCATTGTTGCTATTTTTCTTATGACAGTTTTTCTTGGCTTTCCTGCTTTTGTGAATGGCTATTTTTATTTGGATTTTAGCAATTTCCTTTTTTATATATGATTGATTTTGTCATATAGTATTTAAATTTTCCCCCTTGGCAAGTTGGCTTTCCCATTGTGCCCTCCTGACATGGCAATATTAATTCCACATATTATTTGCACATTAATTAATTAATAAATAAAAATAAAACTAAGTAAAATCCTCATAGATAATGTTTTGACAAAATTCCCTAGGCTAGAGTAATTAATGTCACTTGGAACCCCTAGGAGTTTTGGCATGGTCAACATTTTGGTGATGAAAATGTGGTGACACAACAAGAAGAAAATCCTTATGATGAGAATCACACAAACCAACATCGAGACACAAGATAAACATGGGATCTAATCCAACATAGAGGTATAGGCAGAGGAAAACCTTGATGCCACTAATTAAGATACAAGTTGATGGTAAACCAAATTTAGATGACAAAGGATGGATGAAAGAAGTGATAAGGCGATGCCAAGACTAGCAAGCCAAGTCCTTATAGGAAAATCACCAAGTCCATACCAATACAAGGCATGACCAATGAGTATACACAAAAACCTTTTGAATAAAACAACTAAATCACCTCTACTCTAGATCAACAATATAATCAATAAGATAATTTCAATGCATAACCACCATACACCATGTCAAGATACTAAAATAGATAAAAAAAAGTACAGCCATAATCCAAGTGCACAAACCATATCTCAACTGGGTTACATACCTACATATGATCTATAACTCTGAAAGGCATTGGAATATTGTTGCTCTATCATCATGGGCACTGTCAACATATGTGCTCTGAATAAATAAAGAATGACTAAATCAGTCATCAAATCTGTGGTCATGAGGCTTAGTCATCATGAAGCTGAAAGCATGAATGCTCTGGGCTCACTGATTGTAAGAGTGATCATCGTCTGAATGCTCGTAAATTGTTGATCTCATGTACAAAATAGTAAAGGACTAGTTCAGGAATGTGCTCAAGGCTGCTATGAAATCATGGTACCCTGGATACTATGGATGTGACAACATGCCTCTTCCATGAAATATATTCAGTATTTGGTCTGTAAATGGATCTGATACCAAGTTAAAAATTTCCACTATAAAGATGCTATTGCGTCGCATATATTAAAAACATACAACACATTACATTATATATTTCCAACAAATTAATATGTTTGCAAATATTACATTATTTAACATGAATCCTTTCAATCCTCATTTGAGGAGACACTCAAGACACCATTAAATTCAAAACAATAACATTTAACTCCAAAAAATAAATACATTTGCAAATATCTTGAATGAATGTATATATTGAACATGTATGTATGCATTATTCCTGTAAATTTGTTGGCTCAATGTCAAACACCTCATCCAATTGTTCCTCACTTAAACACTAAACAACACTTTGACTCTCTTGTGGATTCCATTCTTCTCTTGAAGCACCAACTCTATATATGTAACCAATGGACAAGTGTATTGCATTCAGATCATGTACATGCATCCCATCCACATAGCCAAAGCCATGGAAAAATGGTTGTGGGTAACCTTTGCATGAGTAGTTAACCTATGATGAATTCATTTTGTTTTTGCAGCAGTGGTGGAATTATGAATTAATTACCAGTAACATCCCTCTTATAATTCCAAATTTTCATCTTCTCCACTTGTTACTCGATTTCTTTAGAATATAATAGGGAATCTTGCATACTTGTTCTACATTACATGGTAAATTGGCCAAATACACACTGAGATTCACTAGTGTATTGAAAATATATTATTTTCCACATATTTTTATTAATGACATCCAAAAGTTTCTGCATTTTAACTGGAGATTCTATAGATTCTATGCTATTGAATTCCAATATACTAAACTTGTTAACAACCATTCAAGATAGTGTCTAAATGTTTTTGTATTCCTTCAATCTGCCTTCAGCTTCACTTTTGCCCATACTTTTTTACATGAGATGGTTGTTGGCTTTCACCCTTGTAGCATTCAATAGAAACATAATAGTTTAACCAAAATTCCTAACTAGTTGATATGGACTTCTTACACCGTGGTGAAAGCAGGGGTGCTTACTAAGCACATAATTATATTTTAGCCATGAGATTCACCAGTACGATATCAAATTTCGATACAAAATATTACTATATTAGTTCACATATTAATTCCAAGCCATGTTTAAATTGATTTAAATCCATAACGGTGACATACTCAGTGAGGACATGTGAAGATTCATCAACAAATGATCCATAATTTGGTGCATAATACACTCTCCAGAGTCCATACCAAGCACATGAGCTTCAAGAATGTTTTTAATTACTCCAACCTTAAACCCTATGAACTCTTGTCTATCCCAGGTGTGTGACGAGCTTTTCTTTACTTCTTTAGTTTAGATTTAATCGAAAGTTGTTCATGAATTCTAAACCCGAGGTTCCAGAGGCTTATGATCCATCCGACAAAGTTATGTCAAACACTACGACTTGGATGATATTTGATACAGGGAACATCAATGAGTTGGTAAATCCAGATTAAAATTCAATTACGTGGTGAATGGTCTTTCTGATAAAAGCATTGATACAGAAAAGTATTTTAATCCATCAAACTAAAAGTATCGTCTATTGATTACAATAAGTTATCCCTTTGTGCTATGAAAGGAAATCCACTAACATGATCTAATTTAATAACCCCGAAACCTTGCAGAAAGTAAATTCTATGAAATCAATAGCTACGACAATTTAATTGAGTGAACTAACAGAAGTTCAACATGTTTGATCACTACCAACTAGCAACATAATCCTGAGAAATACTAATATGACCTATCACCATAGAGTTATCATTTTATATCCCACACTTACAATCCACGCATTCATCTGTGTTCTATAATGATTAAAAATAATTGCACTACTTAATCGCATCACAAATCAAGAACTCACACATAGATATGATTATTACTCTAATTTTAAAATGCATATAACAATTCAAACATCAAACTAGATGCACAAAGAAGATCCTAACTATAAAAACAACTCCTGTCACTTGAAGGGTGCCCTACCTTCAGGGACAGGGGTTGAACAAGCCAATCACTCACACAAAATTAACTAGCACATAAAAAATCAGGGAAATAGCAGATTTCTTATATAATAGATTCTGATTACAGCGGGGTTGAATAGATATGTGTAATATGATGGTTGTCTTCCTCGGAGAGGATTCAAGGTTTTAATACATCAATGTCCATGGGGAAAAATTATGAAGAAGTGCATAGTTACAACCAATTTCCAAATAAGGCTCATCGTGATGGTTTTCAAAAGATCTCGTGAGCCAATTTAGGGGTTGGTACCGTGAAGAGTGGAGTTGGTTCTAAAAGCATCTTGGAGCAAGAAAATAGATCCATTGAATGACCCAACATATCACAGATCGTTGAAGGGTTCCCGAATTTTTTGAGTTGGCTACAGAATCATTGATCCCTAGATTAGTTGCGAAATCATGAATAGGTTCAATAGGTTGACCAAAGTAATGTATAATGACAAGAAGGATCGGATTTAATTAACCAAGACTCTTGATCGAACCATACACTGAAACTACTTGTCTCAAATTAATCTTTGCTTGCATAATATATATAAAGTTAAGACTTATCTGCAAGTCCTTCAGCCTTCCACAGTTACTTCGTTCTGCAACCTGAGATTGTAACAGAAATGAACCTGAAACACCACTTCTTTAGTAGACAATCATGGCAGCATAACTCTATCCAAATCATCAGCAAATGAAAAATATCAAGGGAAACATAAGCAATCCTTACTAAAGCCAAAACTTTGCAAAATGTGGTCAGGAGAGCTAATGGTAACATAGAAATAGATAAAAATTTTAATAAATGAGGAAAAAAGAAGAGAACAAAAAGTGTCATAGACATAGCCCTTCATCTCCCCCCAACCAAAATGTTTACATGTCCTCTTGCAAACTAGGACTGTGCTCCACTGACAAGGGTACTTGGAGAGTTGTTGAAACATTCATCACTCCACTTATAAGAGGAATACCCCCTTCAACTATAATGTAAAATCCCCTCTCCTTAGTAACAATTTTCTAGAAATCAATGTCCTCTCCATCCACTACAGGGAACCAAAGTATAGCAAAATGGAGTCGAAACCTGATCCATTTGGTTTTATGCACATCCAAACAATTAAGGTAGGCTTGTACTCTATCTAGGGATCACTCAAATATTCTGATAGAGAAGGGATCCTTCCTTTCAAACTCATGACTCAAGGCATTGACCCTTCTTCATAGATAGAGTAAGTCTTCCAACCTATGAAAGGAATCCAATTCATGCACTCCTGAACAATCTTAATTTGAGCATTATCCATAAGTGTAGAAAATGCTTGATCCTTCATAACCTAGTTTCTATATGTAAACAATGTTTTAGGTGAGGGGGAACCTCTTACCCATAGAGAATCTTCCCATTCAGTATTTTCCACAAAATTTGTAGCATTATTCCACCTCAATTGATTTCTCATGAAGGACTTGAATGCCCTCAACTGTAACTCCCCCAAATGAGGTTTTGGATCCCAAACCTCATAATCTATCATAATCAAATTATGCATGTATAAATCACATAGAAATCATGTTCTTCATTGTCACTTCTATAAAAGGCAGCAATAAACTGATCCTATGTCTCAATGTGATCATTATATCCCATGGTTACCATTAACAGCCTAAAGGATATAAGTTGTTCTTTTAAAAACACAAAGTAAAGATTCGAAGGAGGTATTATATTTCTCATAGAATGGGCCAAGAATTTCATGTATTCTTTTTCAAATTTCAATTTTTCTACTTCCTGGCTAAGCCTCCTTGTGGCCAAGGCATAATCATGTCTTTGTAGCTGCTCTGTAAATTTTTCCTGTGTTTCCCCCTTTCTATGGTCTCTGGAGAGATTTAGTTGTTCCTCCAATTCACTTGTTGTTCCTGAGCTGGGCTAGCATCTCCTGCAGTTTCTGTATTCGAGCTTCATTAGATGGGGTATCTTTGTAAATCTATTTATTCTCGACTTTTTCTGCTTCAACTTCCTCATCTAATTCTATATCCTTTCCCCACATTCTAATATCTAATACCTCGTCACTAAATTTGTCTCTTACCTCTTCACTCTATTCTCCTGCCAATGCCATGACCTCCAATAGGGTATCCAATTTATTTCGTTCTAATCTCTGCAATTTCGCTTTCAGGGCTGTCAATTTCTTCAATTTGTTTCTGATAAGACCCCCTTAATTTCCAGTAATCCTTCCTTATCTCGTCATATGATCTTTTATATTTTCCCAGTAGAACATGCTGAAATTCCTTCATCTTGTTCCCTCGTGTCCCTTTGAATGTAGTTGTCCACCATTTCCTTTTTTCTGTTGTTCTCCCATGTTCTACAACTCAACTTTCCTTTCTCGACTCTTACTGGTGCTTTCTGGTGTGGTCAATTCTCTCTATCTTGTATCAAGATCATCGTTTTGACTAAATGATTTTTCTTGATATTGGTGTTCCTTTTTATCCCATGATCTTGACCTGGTTCGAGACCTTTCCATTGAGTTGGTTGGGGTTTCGGCTTGCAAAATCCTCCTGCTTTCTTTACGAAATGATTTATTCCTTAGGGTTTCAGGGGTATTCTCCAATGTGCTCCTTCTCTTCTTCGATGTTTGCTCGGTTTTTGGAGATACCCTCATGAATGATTCCCATGTATGATTTCTCTTTTTTAGGGAATCTTCAACCAACAACCTAATCAATCCATGATATGCCAAACTGGTGTCTAGATTCTTACTGCTCTTAACCATTCTACACATAAAATATAAGGAATTCCATAGGAAATATGGCATACTGATATATTTTTGATGTCTTAGATGGTTCATAACTTTAAAATGGTAAGAAAATAGCAAACTAAATTGACCTTAACATGTAATGAACTTGAGCACGCAAAGCGCCACCTCGCCCCATGGAGTCCGCAATGAAACCTGTTGTGTCCCCTTCTTTGTTCCTTGCACTACTTCACCAGGTTCCAAGAACTCATATCTGAGCGGCTTCATTGGCACTCGTCTTTCAAACCATATTTCACCTATCTGTGGTAATCCATAGACTCTTGCAATCATCAATTCATCTTCCTGAACTTTTAACACTCATACTTCCGCAACTGCATTGTCATATGTGCACGTGAACTCCATTGCAGGTAAGAAAGGTTTTGTTGTGTGGAGAGAGGAATTCTATGATATGCAAAGTGACTGCAATTTGACAGGTAGAATTTTATGCAATGTGATAGAAGGTAATGTTGTGACATGACATTAAATTTCATAATGGTGCAATGTAAAAAGGCTCTGTAGTGTTGCGAAAAAGGGTTCTGTAACATTGCGGAAAGGGGTTCTGTAACGTTGTAGAAATGGGTTTTGTAACGTTGCGGAAAGGGTGTGTGGAGTGAAATGGAAAGGGGTTTCATCACATTGCGGGAAGAGTTTTGTAACGTCGCAGAAAGGGTGTGTGAAATGGAACAAAAAGGGGTTCCGTAACGTTGTGGAAAGGGTGTGTGGAGCGGAATGGAAATGAATTCTGTAACGTTGCGGAAAGTGACATATGAAATTCTTGTGGGTAGTCTTAAAAATGTGTATAGTTGTAGGAGAAAGGACATTAATGACCAAATGAATGGAATATGGTAGGTGTATGGAAGAAGGAAAAAACAAAGTGTTTGTAGAATGTCCTTGCAGAGAAGTACAGATCAATTTATTAGTAACAAAACAACAATTTTTTTAATTTTTTCTTTAGAACGGTGTCCCAAAGCGATTTTCAAAGTCCAATATATATTTTCAAGGAACTCTTTTTTTTAGATGTCGAGATAAGTATCTCAAAATATTTGGTACACCAACATGCAGCAATGTTGCGGATGAGCACCTCTTTGGACAATGGTTTCTTATGTGGCCTTTATCGATGACCATTGGACATAAGGAGCATCCCTTCATCATCAATAGTTTTGAGTCATATTGTGTCATTATGATAAACTGTTCGATCTCAAATTGTCCTACCCAATGAGTGCGAAGTTTTCCCTTGAACTTTTTAAATCTGGTTTCATATAGAAGAGCACAGTCACCTTCTTTAAAATAATTGCTTTTGATGAATTTATCATGCAACTTAGATATTTGTTGTTGAACGATGGTTGTACGTTCTATAAAATCTAGTCACAATTCATCAAGCTCATTAAGTTGTTGTAGGCGGTTATGTTGAGCCTGTGATAGATCCATGCCTAATTGAAATGCAGTTCTTAATGTTTTAATTTCAACTTATATTAGTAAGGTGACTTGCTTACCATAGACTAACTGATAGAGAGTCAAACATGTGGTGCTTCTCCATGTTGTTCTGTAGGCCCATAAGGTTTCTGGTAACCTATCAGCCCAGTCCATTTGATGAAGCTGGACAGTTTTGTGAGTATGGATTCCAAGATTATGTTTGTACCTTCTACTTTCTTGATAGCTTGGGGGTGATATGATGAAGTTGCCCTGTCATAGCTTTAATGAGTTTGGATGTAAACTGTTATCCTCCATCGGTAACGATCTCCCTCGTAACTCCAAACATGGTGAATATATCTGCATATAAGAAGTCTGAAACTACCTGTTTTGTTGCTAGTGGAAGTGCCCTTTCCTCTACCCATTTTGTCACATAATTTGTGCATACTAGAATGTATGATTTCTTTCTGGATTGAGGTTCTATGGGACCAACAAATTCTAATTCCCACTTCTCAAATGGTTCCACAACAAGCTGAGTCTGAAGTGGCATTTCGTCTAACTGCAGTGGTTTCCCTATTCTTTGGTAGCTATCACATCTCTAGACATGCTTTCAGGCATTTTTAAATATGGTAGGACAATAATAGCCCAATTGTAAAAACTTGTGTCATGTTCATTTGTCTACAAAGTGTCCTCCACATGGGCCATCATGACAGGTTCGCATAATTGGGCAAATTTCATCATCACGAACACAACGCTGAATCACCAAGTCGGGTCCTATATAGAACAGATACCCATCTATCCAGGAAAATCTGTTGTTGCGCTGAACAATTCTCTACTTCTCCTCTGATGTCATATGCTGCTACATCTGCAAACCAAGGTACATTAGTGGATATAGAAAACAAATGCTCATATGGAAATGCATCATCAACCGGTAGAGATTCGTCAGTGCTGATTATTCTAGAAAGAAAATTAGCAACCAATTTATTTTTACTTGGTCTACCCATTACTGAAATGTTGAATTCCTGTAACAGCAATAGCCACCGAGTGACTCTACAATTTGTAATGGATTTGTTCATGAGTTATTTAATAGCAAAGTGGTCGGTGTGCACAGTTACTGGATATCCAGTAATGTAGTGGAAGAATTTGTTTAAAGCATAAATGACAACCAGGAATTGTTTTTCAGTGACTGTATAGCTTAGTTCTACAGCAGTCAGATTTTTACTAATGAAATATATGACATATGGTTTATGGTCTTCTTGTTGACCCAATACTCCTCCTATGGAGATATCATAATCATATGTTGAGATTAGGAAGGGTAGGGACCAATTATCTCCTTGTAGGATGGTTGTTGTGGAGACTTTATGTTTCAAAGTTTCCCAAGCTAGTTGATAGGAATTTGACCATTCAAATTGTTTGCTTTTGGATAGGAGCAAAAATAAAGGACTAGCAATCTTTGAAATTTTTTGAACAAATCGTCTTTAATAACCTGCATATCCAATGAAACTGCATACCTCTTTTTGTGCGCATGGGACTGATAATTTAATGATCACCTCAATTTTTGTTGGGTCTACTTTGATGCCATCTGGAGATATAAGATGACCCAAAACAACGCCTTGTGTGAGCATCATTTTTCATTTTTTGTTGTTGAAACATAGGTTGACTTCCTTGCAATGTGTAAGTACTTTTTCTAGATTATTCAAATCTTCTTCAAAATCTTCACCATGAGAGGTAAAGTCATCTATAAAAGCTTCCAGGGTTTCATGAATAAGATCTGCAAAGATGCTGAGAACAACATGTTGAAATGTGGTCGGGGCGTTGCATAATCCGAAAGGTAACACCCGGTATGCGAAGGTTCCTCATGGGCATGTAAATGTCATTTTATCTTGATCCTCTGGTGCTATACCGATCTAGTTGTATCCACTGAATCTGTCCATGAAGGAGAAATACTTTTTGTCTGCTAGTGTGTCCAAAACCGGATCAATGAAAGGTAACAGAAAATGGTCCTTATGTGTGGCCTTATTCAATTCTCTATAATCAACACAGATGTGCCATTTACCATTCTTCTTAGGAACTATGACCAGCAGGGACACCCATTTACTATCAAAGATAAGGTAAATAAAATTTGCAGCCAACAACTTTTGAATTTCATCTTTGACCACCTCTCTTAATGCAGGATTCATTCTGTGTTCAGGATTCCTGATAGGTCTGTAATCATCTTTTCTATAAATATGATGCGTACACAAATTAGGGTGGAGCCCCCTCATGTCACTGTAATCCCAGGAAAATGCATTTTTATGTTTCTTTAAGATAGAGATAAGAAGCTCTGTTTGTTGATCTGACAATGTGGAGCTGATCTTTAATCTATTCATGGGTTCTATTTCCACTTCTTTGATTGCAGAATCAATAAGACTCTTGGAATTAATATCAGGGGTCATAGATGAACTTGAGGCAATGTCAATTTGTTGGGTAACACATACTGAACTGAAAAACTCTATATAATCTAAAAAAGGGTTGGAATTTGTCATAAACTGACTAGTCAAATCATCCTCAGTTGGTTGTTTTGTTGCAAGAGATTGTTCAATCATGTAAAGTTGTAAGGCCTTGTCTGTTTTCTCGAATTCCTCCTTGTCTGGCCACAAGGGGAGCTCGTGTTGTATGGTTGGATTCACAGGAGGATACAATCATAGTTCCTTGACAACATTACCATGGGATATATGCATGTTTCCTGCAATCGATATAGGCATCAGTTGTGGCCATCCATGGCCGTCCCAGAACCAAAGGATAGGCTCCCAAGTTTGATTTTGTCTTCAGAACCATAAAATCTGCTGGGTAATCCCATGAATCCATTGAAATGACAACATATGTTATAATTCCTTCTGGTATTACAGAAGATTGATCAGCTAGGTGTAAAACAGTATTAGTTTGCCGAATATTTGTGAGGCCTAGTTTCTCCATTGTCTGTTTAGTCATGACATTAATGGCTACTCCCAGATCTATCAATGTGTTGGAGAGAGAAATGCCATTAATTTGTACCCTGAAAATAGGACTACCAGGGTCAGAGTACTTAGCAACAAGAGTGTTCCCCGTCATCAATTATGCCAAATATCCTACCACATGGACTGTTGGGGGATCCTTCCTCTTTCTATCGGGTTTCTTTAAACGTAGCTCTCTAACAGCTTTGGAATAAATGGGAATATCTCAAATATCTTGGAATAGCAGAATCTTCACACAAGCATTGTGTAATTCACCCAGGAGATCAAATTCTGACTGAGGCATTAATTTTTCTATACTTAAGCGTTTAGGGTGGTATGGTGGATGTTTTTGCTCGATTTCCTGTGGTTACCTAGGTGGGATGAGTCAGAGATTATCTTTAGATTGAACTAGTGAGGCCTCTAGTGTTTCTTCATTTTCTTCTTATGTGATTATGGGAGAAGTATTTTTATTAATATTTCTTCCAAAGCGCAATTGGATGTCATGGAAGTCTACCATGGAGATGGAATAGGTTGGATAATTAGGTAATTCGACAGCCATTACAGGTTGTCCAGCCTTATTATTGGGGTTAGGAGTGGACTGTGCAGGAAGAAGTGGTCTAGGAGGTGGCATGTTCAATGGTAGTGTTAATTGGGGTTGTGGAGGAGGTTGCATTAATGGTTGTACTAGTGCAAAATGGAATTGGGGGTTTTGCATTTGAGGAGGTTGTGATTGGATTTGTTGTTGATTCCCAAATCCTGGATTTCTTTGGTTTGGTTGCCAAGGGTTGTTTTGTGAGTATGGAGGTTCCCAGGTATGTTGTGGCATAGGTGGATACCAAGGTTGGAAGTTTTGTGTAACTTGTGGGGCATGTGAGACTTGTGGTTGGTGTATTTGAGCATTATTCCAATAAGGATTTAATGATTGCATAGGATCCAGCATCATACATGAGGGTCAAGGTTGCCATGGGAGCTTCTGAGATATAAAGAAAACATGTTCTGCATTTATCCCTACTTCCGCATATATGGCCTTAACTCCTGGTAGCCAGGGGCAATATTTTGTAGGATGCTCTTGGTCGCATAGAAGGCAGATTTCCACTTTGTCTAGTGGGAGGCTCTTGAGGGGGTGCCTTTTTCTGCATTTAGGGCAAAAAATGGCTAAAGCTCAATCTTTCTTTTCTTTCCTTTCCTTTTCCTGAAGTGCATCCAACTGAGAACTCAAAGAGTTGAGTATATCAATTTTAAAATCCTTCAGGATATTGCCAATCTCCATCCTCGAAACTCCTTCCCTTGAAGTCTTCGTGGTCCTGTTTATAGCGTCTCTGGTCCCTTTTCCTGACCTAGAGGCATTCCTTGAATATCTTCCATAGAGGTCACATATTTCTGCATACCTAATCAGGGACAGATCCCTCGCACCCATCAAGTTTAGAGGTTCAATGCAATCATCCATGATTCCTCGTAAGAGCATAATTTTCAATGTATCATCAGTTAACGCATTATGTCTTGATATTTGCAAATTATATTGAAATCTCTCCACGTAGTCCTCTAAGTTCTCGTTCTCTTGCTGGGTCATTTTGAAAATTGCTTCCTTCCGATCCTTATCCTTACAATATTCTTGATATTTATCTAGGAAGAATTTCTTCATCTAGGTGCAGGTTGCAATGCTATCCCCTCCCAACCCTATAAACCACCGAAGTGTCGGGTTCTTCAATTTGTCTGGAATTTTTTTTAGTTTATGTTGATCTATGACGTAATCATATCTTGTATAGAGGACATCAATTTCAAACAGGAACGTGTTTGAGTCCTCACTTGCCATACCATATAAATTTGGCAATGTCGAATGTGGGATGTTCTTCATCTGGTTTGTAAGTGTGGCCCCTGTATTTCGGATCGAGGATTTGAAGATATTCATTCTGATGCTTTATTCTTCTCCATTTGTTTCTCATCAATTTGTCTCCTCCCTGTTTGGAATGTGTTCTCCCTTGCCATCCATATTTACCTAGAAACCTTCCAATGTAGTCGATCTAGATGACAATGGGGAGATGGTAGATGGTTGCTCCTTCCTCAACTGATTGTTAGCACTTAATTGATGGGAAATCTCTCCTTCCTAAACAAATTCTTCCCCCTGAGCAAATTTTGTCACTAGCATATTTTCATCCACACGCATTGGTAAGACCCTTATGTCGGTGGAAATGGAAAAATGCTCAGGCCTTTCTTGCTTCAGAATGCTATTAGAAGGTGGCATCCTTCGAGTATGTCCTCCTCATATTGAACTTCCTGCGCTTCCTGCACAGTTAGTGCCTGGGGGGGTATCATATACATATACAAGCTTACCTGTACTATTGCTTATTCTACGCATGAATAACTGGCATGATTCACAATCATAGCGACCTGTGATAGGCAATATTCCAGTGAAATTGTCTGTGCGACATACTCGTCCCTCCTCAAAAATCACGTAAGACTTATTTTCAGAAAATATCCTACAAAACACACTCAGAGGAAAAAAATGGAAAAAAATTCACCCACAGAATCAAAACAATCAACCAAAATTGCAATGTCCTTGGAAGCTCCCCGGCAACGGTGCCAAAATGACAAGATTTTCTTTACCTCTTTAATTTATATTTAACCAAAATTTGTTCATGAATTGTCAACCTTGGGTTCCAGAGGCTTATGAGCCACCCAACAAATTTTATGTCAAACACTACGACTTGGATGATATTTATTATAGAGGATGTCAATGAATATGTAGAGCTAGATTAAAATTCAAGTGCATGGTGAATGGTCTTTTTGATAAAAGCACTACTATAGAAAAGTATTTTAATCAATCAAACTACAAGTATTGTCTATTGATTACATCAAGTTATCCCTCTGTGCTATGAAAGGAAATCCACTAACATTATCTAATTTAATAACCCGAAAACCTTGCAGAAAGTAAATTCTATGAAATCAGCAGCTACAACAATTTAATTGAGTGAACTAACATAAGTTTAACATGTTTGATCGCTACCAACTAGCAATAGAATCCAGAGAAATACTAATATGACGTGTCACCACAGAGATATCCTTTTAGATCCCACACTTACAATCCACGCATTATGTTATCACTCCAGGAAACTCCTCTAGGTTGTAGCTCGAGGATGTCTAGTAACTTAAATCCTTTTAGGGTTTTCTAATATGGATCAAGTCAAGTGACCTATATGACCTTCCACTCTCAAGACATGCATGAAACTCAATTAGGTACAAGGATTTTATTTACCATTGTTCAGAGGTTGACAATAAGGTGCAGGGATGGAGAACTCATCAGGCTGGCAGATTTACACACAAAACAAATGCATATAAATGGATAAATCATGATAAGGATGGTACTTATAATTCAAATCACATCAATATACCAATAGGGTGACAGCTATCAGTCATTAATTAACTTGAATTTAACCTGAATACACATTCAATCATAAGCATAGAAAAGATAGAAATGGAAGCTGAACAAATGATAACAAAAGAGCTTATATTAAATCATGAGAAAAATGAGAAGCTGACAATATTATGGTCTACAAGTCCCCGAAGTCGAACCTTTTCCACAAAAAAAGTCTCGGGATTTATAGCCTTTACAAAATATACAAATCCTAAAAACTTGGATCTGTTTTTACAAAAAATAAACAAAATAATAGTTTTTTACAAATTAGGTTTAAAACCCCTAATTAACTACTTGTCTAACTAACTGAAGAATTAGTTCATTGTATGAACCTTCAAATAACTGAGGTAACTGCTGGAAATCGCTGCTACTGGCCCTCTGCTGGTTAAGTTACTGTTTTCTTTTGACAGCTAGGTGTTGGTGACCTATTCCACTGTTATGTCATAGTAAAACTGAAACAGACCTTTCCTGATGCTTTCTTCTGCGTCTTTCATCTTCAAACTTTACCCCTGAGCCATCTATATTTTACCAAAACTGGTCTTGCAAGCCAAAATTAATTTTAATCCTATGTGTACTTTTGGTGGTTAAGAGGCCAGACTATCAAAACCGTTAGCTGCCGAAAGTGGTGCTTTTGGTGGCTAATGAATTGCCCCAGCATCCGCCTAAGCCACAGAAAACCCTATTTTCCAAAAATTATCAGGTTTCTTCCAAAAATGTTCATTTAGGTCTGTTTGCTCATCTTTCTTCTTCAGCAGGCTCTATGCTAGGAGGGTTAATAGCAACCTAGCTAGTTTCTGGAGCCTGAAGGTTAACTGCAGCTTCAGCTAGGGTTTCCAACGTGGGGTGGCTGCTAGGGTTGGCTGCTAGGGTTTTCCTTGGCCTCCTTCAATTGTAGTCTTTGGAGCCTAATCATCTTGTACAATATAGTATTGTCTTTTAGGTACCTTGTATTCAGTCTCTTTAAAAAAATATATCTTTCTCTCTTCTCTAGGTAAGACTTATGTAGCAGCTTGTTCCTGGTGGTCAATGCAGCATTATTTTTCTTTATTTCCCTTTTCAAAATCTCCATCTCATAAATTTGCCTCAGTAATTGATTTGTCGTTTGAGTTTTGGGCTTGCTAGAGGAAGCCTTCTCTGTTGGTTCCTCTTGCTCCTTTGGTGTGGGGGATGGTAGTTCTTCAACCACTGGTAAAATTTGCAGAGCTAGCTCTACACCTTCCTCCTGCTCCTCTTTAGAATCTCAGTAGGGTAGATTTAAAATATTCTCATTGTGTGTTTCAACTTCTTGGCCCTTCTCACTGAAGTCCAAGTTCCTTTTTACCTTCTTGGCTTTGGAAGAGGAGGGAGGATGCTCTACTGCTGCTGGGGATATATCCCTCCTCTTTCTTCTCCCACTCCTTGGTGTGCTGGACATTTTGGCAGGAGACTTCCCCTTCTCTTCTGGCTGAGGGCCTGTCTCAAATCCATTCCAAAACAAGAAATAAGGCCATGCCGTATTCCTTCTTTTCAGCAACTATTGGATCAACAGTTGGATAAGGCCATGGTGAGATAGTCTTCCAACAATCTTGGTTGGCTGGGATTTGACTTGGTGTGCCATCTTTCCCAAACTTCTAGGTAAGTAAAAGAGCAAATTTAGTGGGATTTTACCTGCGAAGTGGTTCATTAACTTGAAATGGTAGATCATGGCTCTGTTATATCTTCCTTCACATGTTAAGTATACCACAATGGCCTTCAGCAGTTGTTTCCACCTCTCTTCCAACCAGGATGATGGCACACTCTTCTTCCACACCACTCCTCTATGGTCAGGCTTTAGGTGAGACTTGAACTCTATATCTTTTGGTATGATGGTTTTGAACCATTTTTTTCCTGTGCCAGGGAGTTCAGTCACTTCAGTGATTAGGGTTTCATCTATGTGAAATTCCTCTTTGCCTATGACTGCCTTTAAACCATCAAATGAGAGGGAAAATGCCTCATCCACCTGCAGATGGAAACCTTGTATCTTCTCACAAAACCTGTAGCAGCCAACATCTTGGAAGAGTTTACGGACCTCTGAATGTGCTTCCAAATAGATGATATCTCCCAAATCCTTCCTGAGAGCAGGTCCTCCCTTCTTCATCTTGATGAATGCCACTCCTGGATACCTGCAAAAATAATTCTAAGCTCTGTATGATAGTGTGTTAGCAGGCTGCTTTCTCAGAGATGGTTTTCTTGGTGGAGAGGAACGCTAGGATCGAAAGTGAAATGTGCTGGAGTTTTTGGCATTCATTATGAGGGTTTTTTCTATCATGATGCATGTTGAGGTCATAAGGTGATGGCAGTAGCTAATCTTCTTGATTTCCTTTGCCCAGCAATCATATTACAAATTAGCGTGGGTACTCGATGAGCTTTTTGTTGTTCTTTTGGACAGGTGGAGGAAAAAGGAGGGTTTCCAATATTACTAGTCCTTTATCAGTTCTATAACGATCTCCTTCACTTATTTCCACACGTGGTTATGCAGGCTCAAGTCCTTTCGGTGGTTTGTCACGCCCTTCACTAATTGTTTATCTTGCTGATGGGGTTTGATTTGACTGCTTTCTAACCGTTCCCACATTTTACCTTTTCAGTGGTTAATAGCCTTCGTAATTTTGTCTGCTAGCCACCGAAAAGATGGCTTTCAATGGCTAATGAAGTGATATCCTTTTCACCTAAGCCACCGAAACCATTATCCCAGCGTCACAGTAAAACCCATCTTTTGGCAGATAGTGGCCTTGCCAAAAAACCCTTTTAATCGTCGAAAATTTGTCCTTCCGGAGGCTAATGAAATGTCTAAGCTTTCTCCTAAGCCACCGAAAGTGATTTTCCCCCGATGCTTATTTTCCTACTTTCGGCGGTTAAAATATGCTTTGAATTGTTCGATAAGTTGCCAAAAGTATCACCTTTCGATGGTTAATGAGCTGTCCCGAGTCTCGTCTAATCCAACGAAAGCGCCTTTACCAATGTCGCTTTCTGTCTAATTTCGATGGTTAACACCCTTCTTGGTATTTGCAGTCTCACTTAAGCCACCGAAATTGTTTTTGCATTTTACTCACTCGGGCCCCCTTTTGGTGGTTTACTTTTATCCTCTGTTAAACTGTTAACTGTCGAAACATAGCTTTTTAGTGGCTAATGACCTATTAAGAACCTTGCCTAAGCCACTGAAAGCTATAACTTCCAAATTTTTCAACCATATCAGAAACAGAGACCTTCAATTTGTTAGTCATCCTCAGATCTTTCATTACATGAATCGAATTCTTCACACTATCAAAAATAAATTTATTTTGGGAGATAACATCTGGCTCCTACTTGGGGATGGGAACTTCCCAGTGAGGTCCCAATAATCCCAGACCAAAATGCCTTTCTATGAAAACAACTAAAAACTTAACACTGTCATTTACTGTTCCATTGGGCATGGAGTTTATTCTGTAAGCAAAAACAACCTACTAACTACTAATTTACAATGACAAGGCCTCAAAGCCTCAAATAAAGTAAAGTTTTAGAAACCGCCCATTCACTGGGCCATCAAACACCTCTTCCCCTTCCAGATTCTGCAATTTGAAGGTGTTATTCTTATGTACTTGGGCTGTCATAAAAGGCTCGATCCACAAAGAATCAAACTTTCCATGTTTTCCCTTGTCCTGTCTTACAGCATACCACTTTAGGACCCAATCTCCAACCTGAAAGTTGTCCACTTTTTCCCTTTTGTCAAACATGCCCTTTATCCTCTGTTGATGGGCTTTTGATTTTCCTATCACTTGTTCCCTGATCTGCTGCAACTCCACCAAGTCCATCATCCTCCTCACCATATCATTTGGTTTATCTTCCTCTTCTTGAAAGAATTTGGCCACTGGCAGAATGAGCTGAATAGGAAAAATGGCCTCAGTACCATAAACTAACTTGAATGGAGAAGTCTATGTAGATCTTTTGTCTGTTACCCTATCAGCCCATAAAGCAAACTTAAGCTTAGAATCCCAGCTTTTCTGATTTGTCTCCAGTATTTTTCTGATGATCTTGACTAGGCTTTTGTTGGATGACTTAGCTAGGGCATTTCCTTGAGGATAATAGGATGTGGAATGCACCAGTTGAATGCCCATTGACTCACAAATTTTAACTAATGCCCCAGCTTTGAAAGCAGGTGCATTATCAGTTACTAACCTTACTGGGCAACCAAACCTGCTAAATATATTCTCATATAAAAGTATCATGATGACCTGATGAGTGGCATTCCTGGTTGTTACTGCCTCTATCCATTTGGTAAAGTAGTCTATGGCTACTAGGATCCATTTATGCTTCCCACTTGAAGATGGATTTATTTCACCTATGAAATCTAGACCCCATTGCTGGAAAGGCCCATTCACCACAATAGGCCTAAGGGGCAAGGATTTGAGCTGTTGTTTCCCTATAAATCTTTGGCATTGGTCACAGGCCCTTACAAAAGTACATACATCAGCAAAAAGGACTGGCCAATAGTATCCTGCTCTTAGGATCTTGTGGGCTGTGGTTTTCCAATAATGGTGGCCCCCACATGTGCTGGAATGAAAGTGATGCATGACCTGCTCTGCTTCTTCTTTATCTAGACATCTGAACAAAATTCCAGACTGATCTTTCCAGTACAGCAGTTTGTCAATTATGCAAAACTTAATAGATTTTAACTGAAGAGCTCATGCTTGATTAGGAGTGAGATCAGGAGGAACTTCTAATTTCTGCAAAAATTGAATAATACCTGAGTACCACTCACATGAAGACAGGTTTTCAGCTACTGGTGGAATGTCATTCTGATCTTGATCTACTTCTGCTGCTACCAGAGTCTAAACTTTTGTTGATTTGACACAGGTGAAGTTTATCCCATTTGTTCATAGTTATCTTTAGCCATGAATTTGGCCAGACCTAATCCCTTTACTAGCTTAGTGGGTTTCACCTCTATATCAAACTCAATGAGCTTGGCAATCCACTTAGCTCTCTTCCCATCAATGTCAGGCTAAGTCGAAACATCCTTCACAGCTGTTGAAGGGACATATGCAAGGACTTTTGCATGGAGAATGTAAACTCTGAAAGTCTTTAATGACTTTCATTAGAGAGAATTTGAGGTAAAAAATGGGCCTCCTAAGAGATGTACTACAAAAATATAAGATATATTAAAATATTATGAGTTAGGGGTTTTATGGGGTAGGTATATATGACAACTCACCTCCTACACTACTTTTTATGCACAATATAAATAACCATGGTTGAGTTACTTTTCTAAATTGACTATAAATAAACTTAATAAAATAACTCTAGAATGATGTGACTAAGATTCATTGTAAATTCTCAAAAATTTATTGTCCTTTAACATTTATTTGTCTTGAACTTGTAAATAAAATTAAACAAAAATGAATTTAATTTATATGCATAACTAACATATTTTTTTCATATAAATATCATTCATGAATTTAATTTATTTTAAAAGTACAAGATTATATATATATATATATATATTAGTTTGACATTATGATATTAAATACAATTGAGTGAGTATATATAATTTAAAATTAAAAAACATGAAAATGACAATATATTATTTTATAAAAAAATGTGAAATGACATTTTTATGAATTATGAGTACTTTACTTGAAAATGACAATAATATTATTTTATAAGAAAGTGTGAAATGACTTTTATTGTGAGTACTTCACTTTATGACTTAAAAGTACTTGCACCACTACCTTGGTTAACTATGGATTTTCATCCACCATAGAAAATGTGACAAATAAGCATTCTTAACTCATGAGATGCCACCTCAACCATGGGGGATGATGTCATCTACTATAATGTAATTGGTTGATTTTTATAGTACATTTTGGTCCTTTTGAGGCCCATTTTTTACCTCAAATTCTCTGTAATGTATGAGAGCATAAGCCTGTTTCTCAATTGGATCATACTTCAGCTCAGCATCTCTCAAGGTTTTTCTGAAGAATGCAATTGGATGATCAAGACCCTCATCATATTTTTGTAACAGCACAACAGCCACTGTGTCATAGAATGCAAAAAAGAAGATGTAAAAACTCTTGGTATAGTCAGAACTAATTAGGGTTGGGACCTCCATGATAGCCTTCTTGATGTCTTCGAAAGAGCTTCTTGCCTGGTCAGTCCATTTTATTTATGCATCCTTTTTCAGCATGACTGTTATGTGCTTCACCAACTCGGAGAAATTAGGGATGAACCTCCTGACAAAGTTTATCTTACCTAAAAAGGACTGGATGTCCCTTTTTGACCTCGGTATGGACAGGTTCTAGATTGCTTCCACCCTTACTGGATCAATCTTTACACCTTCAGCTGAGACTATGTGACCTAGGAGTTTCCCTTCACTGAGTGCAAACTGGCACTTCTTAGGATTGAGTGATATCCCATACCTTCTACACTTTAGAAATAGCTTCCTCAAATGCTGCAAATGGCCATGATGGCTGTGAGAATAAACAGTTAGGTCATCCAAGTATATGAGCACAAATTTATCTTTCAACCCTACAAAAGCTAGGTCCATGGCTCTTTGAAAAGTATCCCCAGCATTCATTAGCCCAAATGGCATTTTAGCATACATGAAAGTGCCCTAGGGGGTGGTAAAGGCAGTCTTCTCTTGGTCATCAGGGTGCATAGCAACTTGGTTGTATCTAGAGAAGCCATCCAGGAATGACATGACACTAGCCCCTAAGACTTTTTGCAACATGTGTTCCATCTTGGGCAGTGGATAGTTGTCTTTTTTGGAACATTTGTTCAGGTTTCTAAAATCCACACACAACCTGATTTCCCCATTCTTCTTCCTTACCACCACTAGGTTTGCAATCCACTTGGAATACCTAAGGGGGATTATGATTTTGGCTTTGAGGAGCTTATGGATTTCTTTTTCAATTACTGGTAATAGGATAGGACTGATGGATCTCATCTTCTACTTGAAAGGGACGGTGTCCTTCTCCAAAGGAATCCTGTGTTGGATGATATTGGTGTCATAGGTTTTCAGGTCATTGTACTCCCAGGAAAAGACATCAGAAAACTCTTTTATCAGGCTGCAAAATTTTGACTTATGATCAGCAGTCAACTCAGTGGATAGTTTTATCAGTTTTGGATGGATTTGGATGCCTATGTTTTGCTCTTGGATAGCAGGGTCTTGATCCTTTTTGGCAAGCTTGAAAGGGATGTCATTATGATCAAACAACTCTTCCAGAGGTACTAGACCCCTAGGTATATAGCTGCTGGGTAATTGGACAATGTTCTAATCAGCCACTTTATCTTTCAACTTGAGTTGTTTGGATTCATCCATGTTTAGGTTTTCTTGATCTATATGTATATCAGAGAATTCATATACTAGCTGAAGGAATTTGCTAAGCTCATCATCATTCTCAAAAACCTTCCAAAATTTGACATTATTTGGTAGGGAAGGTCTGTACTTAACCTGAACATCATAGCTGAGCTTAGGAGGTAAAGGAGGAACAAATAGACTTGCAAATACAGCTAAGGAATCAGCCAGGTGATTCAAAGCCCTAGGTATATATGACAGTTCAAAAAACATAAAGGAGTCTCTGAGTTTCCATACCTCGTCCCTGTATTTAATCTGACATTCTTTGTCTGAAAAGTGTTGTTGACCTATTGTATAATAAGGTCTGCATCTCCAAAATTCCTCATGCACATGATTCCCATCTTCTTGGCAGCTTTAACTCCTAGCAGCAAGGCTTCATATTCTGCTATATTGTTAGTAGTTTTAAAATCAAGCTTATAAGACAGATGAATGTTTTCCTTGGATGGAGAGATCAATACTACACCTGCACCTGCTGAGCTTTGAGTGCTAGCTCCATCAAAATACATGTTCTAGACTATTGTGGTCACTTCTTCGAGCTGCTGACAGATGGGCTTAGTGAGCTGGACTGATGTTTACTGAGAATCATCTATTTGCATAATGCATGACCCAAAATCAGTGTCCACTGCATAGATGGGGTGATTCACTGAATTGCTCTCACTCTCATTGCTTATGATGTAGGCCAGCTGATTTTCCTTGTAAAGCCTCTTGGTCTCCCCTCCAAACATTGGGATGGTGGCATATGTAAGATCCATATAAAGGGTGCCACCTAGCCTTTTTCTCCATGATTGAGACAGCAAGAGACCAAATTTTGGAGGGATATCAGCCACTACAATGTCCATCATGATGCTTTTTGAAAGTAGCTAAGTTAGGTTCACAATAAGGTCTTTGATGAGGCCCAAGCACTTGACCTTTATGGAGCCAAAGAAAAATAAATCATGGTAGGGATTTGTGATGCTGCGACCAAGCTCATCCATCACAGCCTTTGGCATTAGGTTATGAGAAGCTCCTGAATCCAGCAGACAATTATGAAGGACTTTATCATGGATATTCAAAGATATATAGAAAGGTGGGCATGAGTCCTTTAGGTCTTTGATCATGGGGCCTAGGTTTACAATAGGTTTGTCATCTTGTAGATTTACAAAGTCAGTATCAATATGCACCTTTGGCTGAAGAGAATTCAGGATGGAAGACTTGAATGCATCATTTTTCATTAGCTCAATTAATGGGAAAGGGATCTTCAATTTTTGAATCTCTGACTCAAGGTTGAAAGAATAATGCATCCTATTAGGAAACCTTACCTCATGTACTGAAGCTTTGATTTGGACATGGTCAGGGCTTGATGAAGGTGCTGGTTTTTGCAATGGTTTTGGAATGACAACTATTTTCTTTGGTAAAACATGAGCCTTTTTAGCTGGTGCAGTAGGTTGTTTGACAGGTAAAACATTCTTTTTAAGAAGAGCAACCATCCTAGACCTCAAATTGTACCCTCCCTGACCATTATCCTGATATACATCTCCTTCACTAATCTGCTCATCAATTAGAGCTTCCTCATATTCTGCCTGTGTCAGAAAAAAATAGTCTACCTCATCCTCTATGCAGTGGATGTTGTCTTCAGCTTCTCCTTCTTCTTCAATGAATTCTGGCTCTTCTTCTAATACAGCATTCTGAAATGGAGTTCTTATTCTTTGATCTTCCCCTTGATTCCTTTCCCTTCTGAGAATCTGAACTGGGGGGTTTCCTCTTCTATAAGGGACAAAATTAGGGTTTCAGGGAGAAAAATCACTTGGCCCTTTACCCCTCAGAGGTATCTGTCCTTGGTCCTTCAGCTTAGACATTTCAGCAGTCAGGTTATATAACAGTTTGGTCATTTTGTCAATATTGTTCTCTGATGAAGAAGCCCCAATAGAGTCTATTGGCTGCTTCTTCCTGTCTATCTTTCCTTTGACCTTCTGAGATGCCACAATGTTTGATTCTACCTCTAGGGCAGCATCCTACATGAGTGATAAGGAGGCAGACCTCCTTTCTCTGAGAAGTAGGTAGAAATCAGAGTCAAAGGCATTTGCATATGTTATCCTGGCTGATGTATCAGTGGGCTTGATTTCAGTGGGGATCTTGCTGTACATATTGTTGAACCTCTTGGTGAAGTTGGAGATAGACTCCCCATTTTCTCTTTTCAAGTTGTTGAACTCTGTGATATAATAGAGGTGGTCTCTCCTCTCTCCACAATGTTTTAGAAAGATGTCATCTAGGGCTTCAATGCCTGCCACTGACCCAGTGGGAAATTATTTAAACCATTTCCTAGCCTGACCATCTAGGCTTTGCAAAAAAACCCTAGTCCATACATCTTCTTGTTCTATGTTAATGTTCTCAGCATAACTGTAAAATGCCTCTATATGTTCTTCAACTGTGAAATCTCCTTTTCCTGTGAACTTAAGAATGTACTTGAGGTAATCTCCAGTGGGCATGGCTGAGAGGGGATTTGGAAAATTTACGGGGGCATACCTAGCTACCAGGATCCTTTCCATTTTGGTCAATTGAAGGGCAGCCATATTGGAAATGGGTATGGGAAGGGTGGAGGAAGGGAGTACTGATATAGCTAATAACTGAGAAGGTGGTGGTGATAAACTTATCCCAATGGAGTCACCAGGGATTGGATCTTCACAAGCAGCAGTGCTTGAAGATGCCCAAACCCTAGAATTTTCTGATGTATTTATAAATTTATGAAAATTAAGTGTTTCAACAGAAGAAATAATAGCAGAAATATTTCTTGAAATACCTGATGTAGCTTCCTTTGCAGCGCTACTAGTCTGCCTTAGTGAAGCCCTAGCTCTTCTCAAAATCTCTTCTGGATCTGAAACCAGTGTTGTTGGTGGCCCCTGAGGATTTTCTTTGGTACTTGGTCTTCTTGAAGCCACCTTATTTCAATGAAGTCACCAGATAGATGATTTACAACCAGAATAATGCCCAAGCTTTGTCTATCATCAAAGCAAGGGTCTATGTCGTCTCCCGGGGAAGCTGAGCTTCAATATCCTATCCCCAACAACAGCGTCAATTTGTTATCACTCTAGGAAACTCCTCTAGGTTGTAGCTCGAGGATGCCTGGTAACTTAAATCTTTTTAGGGTTTTCTAATATGCATCAAGTCAGGTGACCTATATGACCTTCCACTCTCAATACATGCATGAAACTCAATCAAGTACAAAGCTTTTAGTTACCACTGTTCAGAGGTTGACAATAAGGTGCAGGGATGGAGAACTCATTAGGCTAGTAGATTTACACACAAAATAGATGCATATAAATGGATAAATCATGATAAGAATGGTACTTATAATTCAAATCACATCAATATACCAATAGGGTGATAGTTATCAGTCATTAATTAACTTGAATTTAACCTGAATACACATTCAAGCATAAGCACAAAAAAGACAGAAATGGAAGCTGAACAAATGATAACAAAAGAGCTTATATTAAATCATAAGCAAAATGAGAAGCTGACAATATTATGGTCTACAAGTCCCCGAAGTCTAACATTTTCCATAAAATAAGTATTAGGCTTTATAGCCTTTACAAAATATACAAATCCTGAAAACTTGGATCTTTTTTTACAAAAAATAAACAAAATAATAGTTGTTTGCAAATTAGGTTTAAAAACCCTAATTAACTACTTGTCTAACTAACTGAAGAATTAGTTCACTGTATGAACCTTCAGATAACTGAGGTAACTGCTGGAAATCACTGCTACTGGCCCTCTACTGGTTAAGTCACTGTTTTCTTTTGATGGCTAGGTGTTGGTGACCTTTTCCACTATTATGTCATAGTAAAACTGAAACAGACATTTCTTGATGCTTTCTTCTATGTCTTTCATCTTCAGACTTTGTCCCTGATCCATCTATATTTGCCCAAAACTAGTCCTGCGAGCCAAAATTTAATTTTAAGCCTCTGTCTGCTTTCAGTGGTTAAGAGACCAGACTATCGAAACCGTTAGCTGCCAAAAGTGGCACTTTCGGTGGCTAATGAACTGCCCCAGCGTCTGTCTAAGCCACCGAAAGCCCTGTTTTCCAAAAGTTATCAGGTTTCTTCCAAAAATGTTCATTTAGGTCTGTCTGCTCAGCTTTCTTCTTCAGCAGGCTCTGTGCTAGGAGGGTTAACAACAACCTGGCTAGTTTCTGGAGGCTGAAGGCTAACTGCAGCTTCAGCTAGGGTTTCCAACGTGGGGTGGCTGCTAGGGTTTGCCTTGGCCTTCTTCAGCTGCAGTCTTTGGAGCCTAATCATCCTGTACAATCTAGTATTGTCTTTTAGGTACCTTGTATTCATTCTCTTTAAGAAAATATATCTTTCTCTCTGTTCTAGGTAAGACTTATGTAGCAGCTTGTTCCTGCTGGTCAATGCAACATTATCTTTCTTTATTTTCCTTTCCAAAATCTCCATCTCATAAATTTGCCTCGGTAATTGATTTATCTTTTGAGTTTTGGGCTTGCTAGACGAAACCTTCTCTGTTGGTTCCTCTTACTCCTTTGGTGTGGGGGATGGTAGTTCTTCAGCCACTGGTACAATTTGCAGAGCTAGGTCTGCACCTTCCTCATGCCCCTCTTCAGAATCTGAGTAGGGTAGATTCAAAATATTCTCATTGTGTGTTTCAACTTCTTGGCCCTTCTCATTGAAGTCCAAGTTCCTTTTTACCTTCTTGGCTTTGGAAGAGGAGGGAGGTTGTTCTGCTGTTGCTGGGAATATAGCCCTCCTCTTTCTTCTCCCACTCCTTGGTGTGCTAGACTTTTTGGAAAGAGACTTCCCCTTCTCTTCTGGTTGACGGTCTGTCTCAAATCCATTCCAAAACAAGAAATAAGGCCATGCCATATTCTTTTTTTTCAGCAACTCTTGGATCTGTTGACTAAATTGTCATTGATGCCAACAGGTGTGTGTTAATGTGTCTTGGTGCCCCTAGAGGAGCCTCTGAGGGTTGAGTAAGTGTCAGTGTCAAAGGAGACCTTTTGACTTTGTCCAAGCCCAAGTCTGAAGCCCTTGGAGCCCTTGGTACAATGGAAAAAGCCCTGAACACCTTGTAGAATGGTTAAGTATCCCAAGTTGGTTCGATGGTTCCCCAGTACCACAACCATGCCCATTTTCCCTGGATTGTGTCCTTGGTGGGTTGAAAAAGTTGCAAGAGTCCAAATGACCCTTTCAATGGTCATTTGCATTTGTTAAAGGTCATGATACCCTAAGAGTAGCCTAGGCACTCCACACCTTGATGGTATCCTTACTTTTTGGAGTGGTCCTAACTTTAGTACCCTAGCCTTAACATCCCTAAACTACAAGTCTTAAAAACTAAGTCTAAATTTAAACTTAAGATTAAGCCCTAATTAAAGATTAATAAAAAGTATTTAATAAAAGTTTTTTTTAAATCAAAATTAAATTTGAAATTAAAAAGAATTTAGTTATTTAAAAATTAATAAAGCATTGGTTAAAGGAGTATTAAAAGGCTTATTAAAAATTTGCTTTTAATAGTTAAAAAAAAAATCTCAAAACATTAATAAAAGATCTCTTACATTAAGACATGTTTTAATGTAATATTAAAATTAAACATTAAAAGTTTTAATCAATAAAATGTAAACCATCTTCTCCATCAAGTCGGCCTGAACATTAAGATAAACAACACATATATATAATTAAAAATTTATATAATTTTTACAAGTCGGCTCCACAAAAATTAATTAAAAAAAAAAAAAAAATTGGGATCAAATTCTATATAAATAGCCATAAACGCCCTCATTTTTGAAAAAAAACAGAAATTTGGAAAAGTTGCTCTGATTTTCGGAGGGTACTGAGGTAATTTGCAGGTTTGAGGAAAAATTCGCAGGCAGCAGAGACCCAAATTTTCACAGTCATTTTACAGTCCATCTTTTGCGATTTTTTTGAGAATCAAAGCCAAGTTTGCTGTTGTCTTCTTGCCTCCTGAACAGTTCCAAGTTTTTCAACCTATCAAAGACCATTTTTTAGTGTATGAACTGAGATTTGTTTGAGGATTTTCGCAGACTGTGGGAGAGCACCATAATTGTAAACCCAAATTTTGTTTGAAGACTATTTCTTTTTGGGGTTAAGTCAAGAGTCAAAACAGTCCAAGTTATTGTATTGTTGCTGCCTTCTTACCTGCAACAGTCCCAAGTTTCCTAAGGCTACAACAGACTCGAATTTTTCCATAGGTTTTCTCTTTGAGGATTGAGTCGTCTCAGAAGTAGCAGCAAGGTGTCTACTTCTCAAAGGCTGGACAGAGTCCTGTCTTTTGGTGACTAAAAGTTACAACAACAATTTTGTTTTGTTGTTGTCTTGCTTGAAGTCTACACAGTTATCTTTAGTCCCTGGATGATTAGTCTTGAAGTTTGCTACATGTGGAAAGTGAGCTTGGAAGTTCTTCAGTAATGAGGTATGTATGTGTGTGCATAGTATTTGTGAACTGTAATATATTAACATGTACAGTAAGTGTAAAGTGAGCAAAGGTCTATATAGTAGATTGTATATTGGAGTGTACAAATGTGCACATTGTACAGTGATATGTATTAGCATGAAGGGATATGTTCAAGTACAACAAACAGTGAAGTGTAAACATATTGAAATGTTGATGACGATATATACATGATGATACATGTCTTGACTTGATATGATGATGCACACTCTCCTTGACACATCTATGATATGATGCTTGCCATGGTGTGATGACATACTTCTATGCACTATGATGTGTACTTGTTACATACACATTACATGTTGATGATGATGATAGTACATACCCTATGACTTTGATGTATAACCTATGATGATGTTCAACAATAGCAGAGCAGAGATACTTCATTGATTGTGGATGGAAATGAGCAGTGTGTGGCAGTGACATCTACAGGGATGATTTGATAGTGATTAGAGTGTAGAGGTTATCAGCAGCAAAAAGTGCAGAGTTTGGTGCATGACAGGTCCACAGGTTCAACAAACTTCTTCTTATCAGGGTGGTAGGACGGGGCAAGGAAAGGAGGTCGTAGCCTCCTTCCGGTGGAAGCTAGAAAACTAGGGAGTGGCAGCTTCCTTCAGGTCGTAGCCTGTAAATTAGGGGTCGTAGCCTACTTCCAGTTGAAGCTGGAAAATTGAAGTCTATATAATAAGGGAGTTGTTCCCTCCTTCTAGTTATTTCTAGAAAACTATTTTTTAAAATGACTTTCGTGGTTTTACCTCCAGAACTTGGGTTTCCACGTCAAAAACTATTATGTACTGTGCATCTTGTTATTTTTATACATGTTGATGATGTGTTGTGATTGGTGATCAGCAACCTGCGTTTGATTAAAGTTTTTAAATAGTACAAATACTGATTCACCCCCCTCTCAGTATTTCAACAATTGGTATCAGACCAGGTTCCTTCAGAACAGACTAACCATTGGAAGGTAATCATGGGGAAATTTGCTAAACAAAGCAAATCTAGAACACCCTTGTTTGATGGGAGCAACTATGCATTCTAGAGCATAAGAATGAGAGCCTTCATAGAATCTCAAGGAATCGAAATATGGTAGACTATCGAGAATGGGTACAAAGTACCAAAGACCGTGTTAATTGATGCAGGTGAGCTTGTTCAATACAACAACAACTCAAGGGCCATAAATCATCTTCTAAGTGCTATAGATGAATTTGTATTCAACAAAGTAATGAATTGTCCCTCTGCAAAAGAAATGTGGGACAAACTCCAAACCACATATGAAGGAGACAGCAAAGTCAAAGAAGCCAAACTTTAGACTTACAGCGAACAATTCGAACAACTAAGAATGAATGAAGAAGAAGACATAATAGCCTATATTCTTCGGGTTGATCAACTTGTGAATACCATCAGAGGTTTGGGAGAAGAAGTTGATGAGACTATAGTTGTTTGGAAAATTCTAAGAACTCTTCCCAAAAGGTTCAACCCCAAGATCTCTGCCTTAGAAGAAAGAACATATCTAGATATTATGACAGTGGATCAACTGCATGGGACTCTAGTATCTTACGAAATGAGAATTGAAGATGAAGATATGTCAAGAAAGGAAGTAGCATTCAAAGTCACCTCCAAACAAGCTGGGAAGAACAAATCAACAAAAGACAAACCGACAAGTGATGAATCTGATGATGAAGAAATAGCCAACTTTGTTCAGAAATTAATGAGAGGCACTAGAAAATACAAAGGTAAGCTACCTCTTAAATGTTTTTCATGTGGAAAGATAGGTCATTTTGCTTCTAAATGTCCATATGCAAAGAACTCAGATGGTGAAGAGGATGACAGTTTTAAGCCCTACAAGAAGTACAACAATTACAAGAATAAGAACAGAAGAAAGTTTCCAAAGAAGAAAAGTCTCTACACAAAAAGAGACAATAGCTCATCCAGTGGTGACTCCGACAGTGATAGTGATTTTGATGATGACAATGAACCAGACAATGTACTCTTTATGGCAATAAGCTCGAATAAGGATCACAATAGTAAGGAAGAATCCGAAGATGTAGGAGAAGTAGATCTTGAGGCAGAACTTGTAAGCGCCTTGAAAGAGCTGAAGAAAGTCAGGAAGCAAAATAGATTGCTTAAGGAAGATGCACAATGGTTTGAACAAACCATTGTTGACTTGAAGACCAAACTAGAAGAAGCCAAATGAGTTGAAGACTCTCTTACTGAACAACTAATGACAAATATAAGAGAAAAGGAGAATCGTGAGGCTGAGATAGTATCTCTGAAGAATAAGTTGCAGACGAAAGATATCGCAAAGGGTTATGAAAACAGCTCCAAGGTTCTAGAACAAATCATCAGCAATCAAAAGTCATTCTTCGACAAGACCGGTATAGGATACAAGCAGAATACAAATGAATCCTCAAGCTTAATGTTGACAGATAATGAAAAGATGCCAAGAAGGTATGCAGAAGTTGTCAAGGACTACAAGAATGAAGAAGAGATCAAACGTCAGCCAGAACAACCTGTATCGGGAGAAGGGCCAGCAGAAAGATCAGATCTTAGAAAAGCACCTCCTCCATATATTCCCAGGTATGGATACTTCTTTTATGAGCATTGCTTTACATGTAGAAGATTTGGACACAAAGCTGTAAACTATTTTCAAAGAAGAAACCTTGAGATAATGAATAACCTTGCAAGCCTCAGACAACCACAGTACAACAACAGATTTGATCCCTTGAGATCAGAAATAGAATGTTACAAGTGTAACAACTTTGGACATATAGCCAGAAATTGTAGAATGAGGATACCAACAGTAAGAAATGAGGACATGCCCAACAAGGTATGGATTAAACACAATAACAACAACAACGAATGTGGTATTGCTCTTCAAGCTCAGAATCACGGCTCTGGTAAATGGTATGTTGATAGCGGTTGCTCCAAGTATATGACAGGTGACAAATATGCTTTCGTCAATATTGAAAAGGATAAAGGATTTGTATCGTTTGGAAATAACAATTCATCAAAAGTATTGGGAAAGGGCACAGTAAAGCTCGGAAGTAGAAACTCCTTGGCTGAAAATGTCTTGCTTGTAGATAACATGAAACATAATCTGCTAAGCTTCAGTCAGATGTGTGATCAAGGTACATGAACTCATCTTCAACTCAAAAGGATGTAAAATAAGAAAGCAAGGATCAAGGAAGTTAGTAGCCACATCCACTAGGACTCCAAACAACATATATGTGTTAGATGAGATTGAGTCCAAAAAATGTCACTTGGGAAAAGAAGATGAAAGCTGGCTTTGGCACAGAAGAATGGGGCATATACATTTTGACAATTTGGTCAAAATCTACAAAAACCAAACAGTTCGAAATATGTCGAAAGTCACAAAACCTGCTAACTCTGTATGTGAACAGTGTCAACATGGAAAACAAACAAGAGTACAGTTTAAGACGAAAGAGAATTCTTTTACAAAACCTTTGGAGCTTGTTTAGACTGACCTATGTGGACCAACCAAAAGCAAAGGATTGAATGGTGAAAAATACTTCATGCTACTCATTGACGACTATACCAGGATGACATGGGTATGTCTTCTCAATAGGAAATCAGAAGCATTTGGATGTTTCAAAACGTTCAAGGAACTGGTCGAGAATGAAACAGGGTCACGAATCAAGTGTCTTAGATTTGACAACGGTGGAGAATTCACTTCTGATGAATTCAACAAGTACTTTGAAGAGCATGGAATAAAGAGACAATTTTCAGTAGCCAGAACACCTCAGCAAATGGAGTTGCTGAAAGAAAGAATAGATCAGTAATGGAGATGGCTCGAACCATGTTGAATGAATCCAAGTTAAATGACAAATTTTGTGGACACGCAGTTCATACAGTAGTACACATACAAAAATGATAAAACTCCCTACGAGCTATGGACCGGAAGAGCAGCAAGTGTACAACACTTCAAAATATTTGGAAGCAAGTGTTACATCAAAAAAGAAGATAAGAAGATTGGAAAATTTTACTCTTGACTAGATGAGGGAATATTTGTTGGATATTCATCCAAGAGGAAAGCTTACAAATGCTACAATATGAGATTAGACAAAGTAATTGAAAGCATTAACGTGAAGATAGTTGAAGGAAGACTAACATCATCTAGAGAAGACTCAGAAGAATCAAACGATGAAGAAGAGGAAGGTTCCAAGAAAAGAGGTGTGAAGAAAATTAAAGTGGAAGAACAACCAGATGAGGATGAAGAGCAATTTACGAAAGATGAAGAACTGAATCAACCAACTGTCGAACAAGAAGAACGAAAAGATCATCTATCACCTAAGAACTGGTACCAGAAGAATCATCCATCAAATCAGATTATTGGTGATAAGGATGCCAGAATAGGAACCAGAAGAAGACAATCCGGAAGAAATGAGCAGGTACACTTCTCTCTTTTGTCTACAACTGAACCTGGAACTTTTGCAAAGGCCGGTACATATGAGCAATGGGTTAAAGCTATGGAAGAAGAACTAGATCAAATCAAGAAGAATGGAACTTGGGAACTTGTTCCGAGACCACGTAACAAGAATGTAATTGGCACAAAATGGGTTTTCAGAAACAAAATGAATGAAGATGGACAGGTGATCAGAAACAAGGCTCGATTGGCTTGTAGGGGTTATGCTCAGATCGAATGAATAGAATTTGAAGAAACATATGCACCAGTTGCCAGAATGGAAGCTATCAGAATGATATTGGCCTACGCTTGCTCCAAAGACATCAAAGTGTATCAAATGGACGTAAAATCAGCCTTTCTAAATGGGGAATTGGAAGAAGAAGTCTATATCGAACAACCAGAAGGATTTCAACTTTCAGAAAATGAGGACTATGTATGCAGGCTCAAAAGGGCCTTATATGGACTAAAGCAAGCTCTAAGAGCTTGGTACTCCAGATTGGACAGGTACTTACTACAACAAAACTTTAAGAGGGGAAGTGCAGATAGCAATTTGTACATCAAACAAGACAATGACATCATACTCATCATTGAAGTTTATGTTGATGATATCATATTTGGAAGTGATGATAATTCACTGAGTCAACAATTTGCTAAGGACATGCAAAAAGAGTTTGAAATGTCATTACTCGGTGAATTGACCTTCTTCTTAGGACTCCAGATATCTCAAAGAACAGAAGGCATTTTTATTACCCAGACAAAACACATTAAGGAGATGTTGAAGAAATTCCATATGGAAGACTGTAAACATGTGAGTACCCCTATGATCACCGGTTGTAAGCTAAGCAAAGATGATGAATCTAAGGAAGTTGATCAAAGGGTCTATAGGTCAATGATTGGTAGTCTACTATATGTAACTGCCTCCAGACCAAATGTGATGCAAGCCGTTGGACAAGTTGCAAGATTTCAAGCTGCCCCAAAGGAAACTCACATTATAGCAGTTAAAAGGATCTTCAGGTATCTCAAAGGAACTTTGGATTTTGGACTTTTGTATCCAAAAGGGAATGATCTGACATTGATAGCATATTCAGACGTAGATTGGGCAGGATGTATTGACGATAGAAAAATCACTAGTGGAACAGCGTTCTTTTTAGGTGGTTGTCTGGTATCTTGGTCAAGCAAAAAGCAGTCTCCAGTGTCCTTATCAACCATAGAAGCAGAATATATAGCAGCAGCAGCTCGTTGTACTCAGATTCTTTGGATGAAGCAAACTGTCACGTCCCCTTCCCTCAACCGGCAAAGAGAACGCGATGAACGCATCAACACAACCGGGCAAAATGCCCCATGAACATAAACAGAATTCAATTGCTGGAATTAAGCATACACAGATGCATTTATCTTCAAT
>LPNX010959746.1:98561-150439 GCA_001517045.1 Pseudotsuga menziesii
CCCAATGCCATTCTCAAATTGATCTACCTGATACATGAGCTTCCATCAACCAAACACTTGGTAAGTATGGATGCATATACTATCTCATTGCTACAACCATCACTGAAGCATTTTCAGAATTTATAAAATTCAAATACTTCAAAGGTTAGTCACATCAGTGTTCTCAAAGCTCATTTACTTCGTGCAATCATCATCATACTAACATTGCAAGGTATAGTCATATCATTCATGCAATTAAATGAAGTGGTTAGCTACTCCTTACTTCACAGGCGTATCATTCATACCACCTTGCTCTCCAATAGAGTATTTCTGGCAGCCACTTATTCATGACTATCCTGCATTCATAGCAACCTCTGAAATGGTTCCTGAATTGTCATAAATTCATCATTTCAGCCATTAGTTCTCCATAATATCACATGCATTCATCTCAATGCATTCATGCAATGCATCACAACATTTGCACCTTTACTTAGGCAATCAGTCACTCACACCCTTCATATGCATACATCCATTGCATAACTACAAGATTCATAAAATCTTTCTAATGCATGTCCATTCAACGCTACCTTGCATTGATTCAGGAATACTATGCATTCAATCATACCATGGCCTAACCATGACTACCTCATATAGGATGCATTATTATAATCAATATCATTAACATGTATAGGCATGACACCTTTCTACATTCCAGTATTCACATGGTATGAGGTCTCTTACCTAGACCAATCCATGGAATTTGTCATAAGCAAACTCTTACCTGCATGGGTCGTACTTACACCCTTTCCATGACCAATTTGGTTGGTCCTTGCAGGAGATTGCAGCATTTGCTCACCAACTTTTGTCATGGACTTGTTGCCTTATCCCTTCTCCAGAGGGTTGCTGGTCACATCTGTCAGCATCCGCAACATATTCATCCAAGTCCATGTCATCATTGGTTTGTCCACCAAGGCCAACATCAAAACAATGATTATCATCAGTGGTTCATTATACATATACAATTTCCAATATTCTTATCAATCATGCAATATTCTATGCATGCAATACATATCCTCATGCATTTCAAGCATAAACTTAGGAAATGTAGTTAAAGTCAGCAAGATAGGGTTTTAATGAAAACTTCCCTTTCAAACTCCTCATCTTCTCATGGAATTCCTTTTCCATGCAGCAGCTGGTTGACTTCATAGTCCCTGCTGCCCTTGGGCATGCAACTGTCTAGATTTGTCCAATTGACAACAGCGGCCATCATTAGCACTTTACTGCTCCATGCTTAGACTCTGGTCACTTATCCCTATTCCTCACTGGATAAGCTTTCCAACGCCTGTTCACACGCGTCATTCCGACCTCGGATGTGAAAACCACACCACTTCCAAGAATGAAGACTTTCAGCAAATCCTTGCATTTTCATTACACCACTGTAATGTAGAATTTTCACGTTCTTCTAATGATCTCAGAGCCATTTTGGCAGCTGCAAAATCCCTCTGATTCGAACTCTTGCCCAAAATTTCACTGAGAAACAATTGAAATCGGCTCCAGGAACCATTGTTCCTTCCGCCGTATCGGCTCTCCAATCAATCTCCCTTCCGCCGTATCGGCTCCTCCATCATTCCCCCTTTCGCCGTATCGGCTCCTCCATCATTCTCCCTTCCGCCGTATCGGCTCCCTGGGAATTCTCAGCCTTCCGCAACGGCGGACGCTCTTTCCTTTCCCTCTTCCGATTGGCGCACTTTCCTTTGCGGCGTGAGCAGTCTTTTTTGATCGGCCGGCAAATGCTTCCCGCCTTCGCAACGACGGCTCCTTGGAACTTCAATCCTTCCGACGTCGGGCGTCGGAGCATTCTTCCTTCCGATTTCTAAACCAACTTCGAGCTTTAACCCTTGGATGCGTCGGCGATCGGATGACTCTTGGATCGGACGCAGGATTACTTAGCCGTCCGCAACGTCGGACCGGAGACTTTACCAATCCTTCCGCAACGGCGGAAGTTTACTTTCTTCAATGGCCCGACCGTTCCATACTTAGCCGAATTTTCGAACTTTCTTTTCGTGTGTCGGCTGTCGGAACACTCTCTGCATCGGAAGCCTTATTGCTTCTTCACCCGCAACGGCGGAGCGCAAACCTTTTTCTCTTCCGGTTTGCCACCCGCTCGCTTAGCCAAATTTCGAATTTTCCACGGCAGCGGCTGTCGGGTGGATCTCGAATCGGATGAGGGATCGTTCCGCCATCCGCAACGGTCGGAGGGGAAGATCGTTGCCTCACCCGCAACGGCGGAGCGCAAACTCCGTGAACCCTTCCGCAACAGTCGGATGGGAGACTTCCGCCATTCGTCCGCAACTTCGGACGTTAACTTCATCCCCTCTTCCGCAACGGCGGACAGGAGATCACTCCCACCTCCGATTTCCCATACTTAAACAAATTTTTGCCCTTTCTGCGGCGTCGGCAATCGAAGGAATTTCGCGTCGGATGCATGATTGCTTTGCTGCCCGCAACGGTCGGAGGGTAGACTTCATCAACCCTTCCGCAACGGCGGATCGAAACTTCTCCAACTCATCCGCAACGGTGGAATTCCACTTCTTCCATTGGTCCGACTGCTCACACTTAGGCGATTTTTCTGAACTTGTTGCTGCTCTGCTGAACAGAGAAGGTAATTCTACCTTCTGTCCCTGCATATTCTTGGCCCAAGAGGCCCATTGTTGCAACCATGGCGCTCTGATACCATATTGTCACGTCCCCTTCCCTCAACCGGCGAAGAGAACGCGATGAACGCATCAACACAACCGGGCAAAATGCCCCATGAACATAAACAGAATTCAATTGCTGGAATTAAGCATACACAGATGCATTTATCTTCAATCATACAGCGGAAGCACACACACACATTCCAGCAATCTCCATGTTCATTATAATTTATTTAACATCAATATAAAATTTGCAGAGATGGAATAACCAGCAGCACTTATCTCTTGATGAAGAATTCACCCGCAACCAGCTACGTCGCTGCAATGTTCCACCCAACCATAGGCCAGCTTGCTCATCTATCTCTCAGCAACACTGCCACCCCCGAGCTGGGCATGATTCCTTCGGACTAAGGGTCAATTGCAGGCTTACACATAGCCAAGGGGACACATAACAGCTAAACCAACACTGCTGGGTTTCATAGGCTTTCCACAGACAAGCCAAGCAATCACAGTCCAAGGTTCAACCACTGCATACCAGCAGCCATACAATCCCTTCACAGCTCTGTGAAGCAGTCATAAACAACAGGGGACAGCCCCAACCAATGGAGGAGCATAGCTCAAGTCCAAGGGACAACCCAGAGTTGGTTTTGGCCCTAACGTGGCCAAAACAACTCAACAACAGCACCCAAACCAGGGTATATCAGCAGCCACAACACACAATGAAGGATAACAACAGTCCACAGTCCCAAACAGGGAAAATCAGCCAACAGCACACACAATTCCTCAATAGAATGGTTGGGAAACATCACACAGTCCCAACAAAGGAGAAGAACAACTTCCGGCGTGGACAGACAAGGGAAATTCAACCCACGAATTGGCAATCCACAGTGGTCCAAACGAAATTGAACACCACAGTCAACAAAACACAGGGGAAACAGCAGCCCCAAACATGACAGTGAGGACGGCTCTCACAACATGGGAAAACGACCCAACCACCCTGTGCGTGAGGAAGAACTTACACTTAACAGCAAAAACACAAGGAAAACATACCCGACCTCTGCGTGAGGATGCACAGCAGTAGAGGCCCTGCGTGAGGAGAAAACAACTCCGATTTTGCCCGTGGATGAACAAAACAACAGCAAGGACGCGAATTGCAGTGCATGGGTGCTTCAGCAACTCGTGGAACCAAGGAACTGTCTGCCTGAGACCAAAACCACCCAATTCCTGTGCGTGAGGAACCAACAGACCCAAAATCGTGGTGAGTGAGTGAACTGTCCAGGGAGAGTGCATGAGGGAGAAGAATGGGCAGACATGGGTGGAGTGTGGATGTGGGTATGGAGCTGACAGCCCTGCCACCCCACTCCCAAAGGCAATAACTGCCCTCAACCACTCGGCCATATCTCCTCAACCACCAGCTCTGAAGCATTAAAGAGGTTGACGAGGTTGGGTGAGACAAAAAGGTGGCAAATCAACAAGGTAATAAAACATGGGTTTTTCCCCCATAACCAAGGTTTGACATTCCCCACCCCTTATCCTTCGGAACCATGCCCTTTTCATTCAACGTTGCACTGCCGTAGCTGGTTGTGGTTTAATTAATTGATGTGCGGGTTTTACATGATGCCACATTAAAATGTGCCGGATAGCACTACATTCCATCGGCAATTATCCCCATTGCCGAAACATACACAACCAAATCGATGGTGGGGCTTTTGCCTTGAGCTCCTCACCACGATTAATTACAATATATACATCATGCAAACGGGGTCGAAACCGGGGACATGACACAAACCCTGCAAGACATACACATGACATGCAATGAACCGATTCCTATTCTATGCGACAATACGAGTGCCATCAGTATCTCCAAGAATCCAGTTATGCATTCCAAGACCAAGCACATTCCAATCAAGTTTCACTTTCTTTCAGAACAAGTCACAAAAAAGAATATCAAGTTGGAATATATCAGGACAAAAGAACAAGTTGCAGACATTTTTACTAAGCCTCTCCCAAGAGAGACTTTTGAGTTCCTCAGAGAAAAATTGGGAGTCATATTATCTCCTATTTGAATTCCCCTATCTTCAACAACAGTACAATATGACAGGGGGAGCATGGGAGAATTACCCTTTGCCATTGATGCCAAGGGGGGAGAGAAAGTTGAACAAGGTAGGTAAAAGAAGCATGATCGAAGGGGGAGTTTTGTGGACAAAGGAAGCCCATTTGAAGGGGGAGCTTTGGAGTTGTCATCAATGACAAAGGGGGAGATTGTTGACTAAATTGTCATTGATGCCAACAGGTGTGTGTTAGTGTGTCTTGGTGCCCCTAAAGGAGCCTTTGAGGGTTGAGTAAGTGTCAATGTCAAAGAAGACCTTTTGACTTTGTCCAAGCCCAAGTTTGAAGCCTTTGGAGCCCTTGGGACAATGGCAAAAGCCCTGAACACCCTATAGAATGGTTAAGTATCCCAAGTTGGTTCGATGGTTCCCCAGTACCACAACCATGCCCTTTTGCCCTGGATTGTGTCCTTGGTGGGTTGAAAAAGTTGCAAGAGTCCAAATGACCCTTTCAGTGGTCATTTGTGTTTATTAAAGGTCATGATACCCTAAGAGTAGCCTAGGCACCCCACACCTTGATGGTATCCTTACTTTTTGGAGTGGTCCTAACTTTAGTACCCTATCCCTAACATCCCTAAACTACAAGTCTTAAAAACTAAGTCTAAATTTAAACTTAAGATTAATCCCTAATTAAAGATTAATAAAAATTATTAAATAAAAAATTATTTAATAAAAGTTGTTTTTAATCAAAATTAAATTTGAAATTAAAAAGAATTTAGTAATTAAATAATTAATAAAGCATTAATTAAATGAGTATTAAAAGGCTTATTAAAAATTTGTTTTAATAGTTAATTTTTTTTTTTCAAAACATCAATAAAAGATCTCTTACATTAAGACATGTTTTAATGTAATATTAAAATTAAACATTAAAAATTTTAATCAATAAAATGTAAACCATCTTCTCCATCAAGTCGTCTTGAACATTAAGATAAACAACACATATATATAATTTTTACAAGTTGGCTCCACAAAATTAAAAAAAAAAATAATAATTTTTTTGGGATCAAATTCTATATAAATAGGCCATAAATGCCCTCATTTAAAAAAAAAAACCAAAAATTTGGAAAAGTTGCTCTGATTTTAGGAGGGTACTGAGGTAATTTGCAGGTCTGAGGAAAAATTCCCAGGCAGCAGGGACCGGAATTTTCACAGTCATTTTACAGACCATCTTTTGCGATTTTTTTGAGAATTAAAGCCAAGTTTGCTGCTGTCTTCTTGCCTCCTAAACAGTTCCAAGTTTTTCAGCCTATCAAAGACCATTTTTTAGTGTATGAACTGAGATTTGTCTGAGGATTTTCGCAGACTGTGGGAGAGCACCAGAATTGCAAACCCAAATTTTGTTTAAAGACTATTTCTTTTTGGGGTTAAGTCAAGAGTCAAAACAGTCCAAGTTATTGTATTGTTGCTGCCTTCTTACCTTGCAACAGTCTCGAGTTTCCTAAGGCTACAACAGATTCGAATTTTTTCCATAGGTTTTCTCTTTGAGAATTGAGCCGTCTAAGAAGCAGCAGCAAGGTGTCTACTTCTCAAAGGCTAGACAGAGTACTGTCTTTTGGTGACTAAGAGTTACAACAAGAAGTTTGTTTTGTTGTTGTCTTGCTTGAAGTCTACACAGTTATCCTTAGTCCCTGGATGATTAGTCTTGAACTCTGCTACATGTGGAAAGTGAGTTTGGAAGTTCTTCAGTAACGAGGTATGTATGTGTGTGCACAGTATTTGTGAACTGTAATATAATGACATGTACAGTAGGTGTAAAGTGAGCAAAGGTCTGTATAGTAGATTGTATATTAGAGTGTACAAATGTGCACACTGTATAGTGATATGTATTAGCATGAAGGGATATGTTCAAGTACAGCAAACAGTGAAGTGTAAACGTATTGCAATGTTGATGACGATATATACATTATGATACATGTCTTGAATTGATATGATGATGCACACTCTCTTTGACACATGCTATGATATGATGCTTGCCATGGTGTGATGACATACTTCTATGCACTATGATGTGTACTTGTTACATACACATTACATGTTGATGATGATGATAGTACATACCCTATGACTTTGATGTATAACCTATGATGATGTTCAACAATAGCAGAGCAAAGATACTTCATTGATTGTGTATGGCAATGAGCAGTGTGTGGCAGTGACATCTACAGGGATGATTTGACAGTGATTAGAGTGTAGAGGTTATCAGCAGCAAAAAGTGCATAGTTTGGTGCATGACAAGTCCACAGGTTCAACAACCTTCTTCTTATCAGGGTGGCAGGACGGGGCAAGGAAAGGAGGTCGTAGCCTCCTTCCGGTGGAAGCCGAAAAACTAGGGAGTGGCAGTGTCCTTCAGGTCGTAGCCTGTAAATTAGGGGGTCATAGCCTCCTTCTAGTTGAAGCTGGAAAATTGAAATCTATATAATAAGGGAGTTGTTCCCTCCTTCCAGTTATTTCTGGAAAACTATTTTTTAAAAAGGCTTCTGTGGTTTTACCCCCAGAACTTGGGTTTCCACGTCAAAAACTATTGTGTACTATGCATATTGTTATTTTTATACATGTTGATGATGTGTTGTGATTGGTGATCAGCAACCTGCTTTTGATTAAAGTTTTTAAATAGTACAAATATTGATTCACCCCCCTCTCAGTATTTCAACAGGATCAACAGTTGGATAAGGCCATGGTGAGACAGTTTTCTAGCAATCTTGGTTGGCTGGGCTTTGACTTGGTGTGCCATCTTTCCCAAACTTCTGTGTAAGTAAAGGAGCAAATTTAGTGGGCTTTTACCTGTGAAGTGGTTCATTAACTTGAAATGGTAGATCATGGCTCTGTTATGTCTTCCTTCACATGTTAGGTAGACCACAATGGCCTTCAGCAGTTGTTGCCACCTCTCTTCCAATCAGGATGATGGCACACTCTTCTTCCACGCCACTCCTCTATGCCCAGGCTTTAGGTAAGACCTAAACTCTACATCTTTTTGTATGGTCGTTTTGAACCATTTTTCTCCTGTTCCAAGGAGTTCAGTCACTTCAGTGATTAGGGTTTCATCTATGTGAAATTCCTATTTTCCTATGACTACCTTTGAAGCATCAAATGAGAGGGCAAATGCCTCAGCCACCTGAGGATGGGAACCTTGTATCTTCTCACAAAACTTGTAGCAGTCAGCATCTTGGAAGAGTTTACAAACCTCTGGATGTATTTCCAAATAGCTGATATCTCCCAACTCTTGCCTGAGAGCAGGTCCTCCCTTCTTCATCTCGATGAATGCCACTCCTGGATACCTGCAAAAATAATTCTAAGCTCTGTATGATAGTGTGTTAGCAGGCTGCTTTCTCAGAGATGGTTTTCCTGGTGGAGAGGAATGCTAAGATCGAAAGTGAAATGTGCTAGAGTTTTTGGCACTAATTATGAGGGTTTTTGCTGTCTTGATGGATGCTGAGGTCATAAGGTGATGGCAGCAGCTGATCTTCTCGATTTCCGTTGCCCAGCAATCATATTACAAATCAGCCTGGGTACTCGATGAGCTTTCTACTGTTCTTTTGGACAAGTGGAGGAAAAAGGAGGGTTTCCAATCCTATCAGTCCTTTATCAGTTCTATAACGACCTCCTTCACTTATTTCCACATGCGGTTATGCAGGCTCAAGTCCTTTCAGTGTTTTGTCACGCCCTTCAATGATTGTTTATCTTGCTGACGAGGTTTGATTTGACTGCTTTCTAACTGTTTCCACATTGTACCTTTTCGGTGGTTAATAGCCTTCGGAAGTTTGTCTGCTAGCCGCTGAAAAGATGGCTTTCGGTGGCTAATGAAGTGATATCCTTTTCACCTAAGCCACCGAAACCATTATCCCAGCGTCGCGGTGAAACCCAGCTTTCGGCGGATAGTGGCCTTGCCGAAAAACCCTTTTAACTGTTGAAAACCCGTCCTTGATGTGGCTAATGAAATGTCCAAGCTTTTGACTAAGCCACCGAAAGTGCTTTTCCCTCGATGCTTATTTGCCTACTTTCGGTGGTTAAAATATGCTTCGAATTGTTCGATAAGTTGCCGAAAGTATCACCTTTCGATGGCTAATGAGCTATCCCGAGTCTCGCCTAAGCCACCGAAAGCGCCTTTACCAATGTCGCTTTATGTTTGCTTTTGGCGTTTAACAACCTTCTTGGTCTTCTCCCTAAGCTGTCGAAAGCAACACTTTTCGGTGGCTAATGAGTCATTTGTAGTCTCGCCTAAGCCACCGAAAGTGTTTTTGCATTTTACTCGCTCGGGCCCGCTTTCGGTGGTTTACTTTTATCCTGTGTTAAACCGTTAATTGCCGAAACATAGCTTTTCGATGGCTAATGAGTTATTAAGAACCTCACCTAAGCCACTGAAAGCTATAACTTCCAAATTTTTCAACCATATCAAAAACAGAGACCTTCAATTTGTTAGTCATCCTCAGATCTTTCATTAAATGAATCGAATTCTTCACACTATTAAAAATAAATTTATTTTGGGAGATAACACATTCCTCTGCGTTCTATAATGATTAAAAACAATTGCACTACTTAATCGCATCACAAATCAAGGACCGGCACTTAGCTATGATCAGTACTCTAATTTAAAAATGCATATAACAATTCAAATATCAAACTAGATGCACAAAGAAGATCCTAACTGTAACAGCAACAGCTGTCACTGGAAGGGGGTATTGACTTCAGGGACAGGAGCTGAACAAGCCAATCACTCATACAAAATTGACTAACACATCTAAAATCAGGGAAATAACAGATGTTTTTATATAATAGAGTCTGATTACAACAACGTTCAATAGATCTGTGTAAGATGTTGGTTGTCTTCCTCAGAGAGGATTCAAGGTTTTTATACATCAACACCCACAGGGAAAAAATTATGAAGAAGTGCATAGTTACAACCGATTTCCAAATAAGGCTCATCGTGCTGATTTTCAAAAGATCTCGTGAGCCAATCCAAGAGCTAGTACCGTGAAGAGTGGAGGTGGTTCTAAAAGCATCTTGGAGCAAGCAAACAGATCCGTTGAATGACTCAACAGATCACAGATCGTTGAAGGGTTTCCAAAATTGTTGAGTTGGCTACAGAAACACTGATCCCCAAATTAGTTGTGGAACCATGAATACATTCTGTAGGTTGACCAAAGTGATGTATAATGACCAGCAGGATCATATTTAATTAACCAAGAGTCTTAATCGAACCATACACTCAAACTAATTGTCTCAAATTAATCTTTGCTTCGATAATATATATAAACTTGAGACTTATCTGCAAGTCCTTCAGCCTTCCACAGTGGCTTTGTTCTACAACCCGAGATTGTAACAACAATGAACCTGAGACACCACTTCTTTAGTAGACAATCATGGCAGCATAACTCTATCCAAATCATCAGCAAATGACAAATATCAAGGGAAACATAATCAATCCTTACCAAAGCAAAAACCTTGCAAAATATGGTCAAGAGAGCTAATGGTGACACAGGAATAGATCGGAAAGTTAATAAATAAGGCAAAAAGAAGAGAACAAAAAATGCCATATACACAGCCCTTCAATGTGGCTTGATGTTTAATGAAACCAATGAAAGGAGACATCACCTGATCATAAATCTGCTTCAGATCTATATCCAAATTTTGCATAACCTATTGTTTTCATGACTTCAGGGAAATGTTGTTTAACATTGGTAGGATCGAAGCTATGGGAAGTTGCACACCAAAGCTTTGGAGCAGAATTTAATATCTAGTTGCATCCAAGATTGTGTTGTAGAGTCTCTATCCTACTAGCAAGGGAATATACTTGGAGCATGCCTACCTACTGCCCTGCACAAGTGCACATGCTTCCTTGCAAGAGGTGCTAAGAAAGCAGGTGCTTGTTCACATTGTCTGCCACTAAGGCCTTTGATTCATAGTTTTGTATTTGCCACTAACATCACCAATAATCTCCACATGAACAAAGCCCATGCTTAAAATGATGGAAACGGTTGGCATCCCTTACAACAATTTCTCTTTCAACAATCTTGGAAATGAATTTGGTAGCAGTGTGGCAGTCCCCACAAACATGAAGATCCTTGGTTACTCGGATAATTGTGCTAGGAGGTGCACTAATAAGACCAAAAGCAATGGTCAATTTCTCACTATGGTGACCAAGGAGGTGTTCCTTCTGCTCCTCCTCTACATCATGTAACACAAAATTTGTATCAGGAAAATATCTCGCTGCCTTCATTTTACCATTCAATATCTCTAATGTTGCATGGATAGTTTCCATTCGTGGATGTGACTTGTCTCCTACAACAAATGAATGCACTATGTTTTTTATCTCAATCCAGCTTCTTCCAGGTTGCTTCTGCAATCCCTTGTTTTTCATCATTTTTCTGATATTTGTTGCATCATCCCACTTCCCAGTTGCAGTATAAATGTTTGCCAGCAACACATGAGTTGTCGCACTAAAGTTTGCCAGCATAAATGTTTACTAGCAACACATGAGTTGTCTTTCATCATTTTTCTGATATTTGTTGCATCATCTCACTTCCCAGCTGCAGCATAAATGTTTGCGAGCAACACGAGTTATATATGGATAACACATACATGGATCAGTCAAAATAAGAGGGCGCAATCCCTCAAAGACACTTGAGGGGGACGTAAGTCATAAAAAGTGACTAGGAGTCACAACATAACACATGGTGGGGATTAGGAGGTAGACTATCCTTCACTAATCACACCCCAAGGCACAATCGTAAGATATAATCATAAAGTCACTAAAGTCACTAAATCATGGCCCCTCAAATAGCCTAATAAAACGCCCCAAGTGATAAGAAATAGGACGTGTGGACCCCACAAAGGGTGAAAACCATGCCAAAAAGTGTAGAATATATCAATATCATGCCTCGAACAAGTTTCATGTCAATTCCTTGCCCCACTAGACCAAATCGATTTCCTTGCTAGTCATTCTTTATTTTTTAGATATGCCAAAAACATTATTCTGAACGATAAAAATGCTTGTAACTCACTGCTGACCAAACCTGGGGCTAATCTAAGCTAAAAAAGCAAATCTGGGAACATAGCAATATGGTACAAACGAGTGGTCACACCACTATGTCCATTGATAGAGCCCTAAGAGAATAAAATATATCTCTGAAAGCAATAAAATGTCATTTTTACATGGCATCCAGCAGTTGGAAGATGAACTAGCCATATACCCACTATTTGTGCCTGAAACTAAAAACTGAATGAATTAATGGACTCAAAATGTCCAAATCAACTATGAATTAGTTCTCATACACCATATGTCCATCAAAAGATCTATCCAAGCACATATAATAATAAAATAAGGTCTATAAATGTTGATAATCATAATAATAATGCAAGTCATCACAAGAAACCACCATCTGTAGTATGAAGTCATCTAATCAACACTGATAGGCCATGAATAAACAATATCACACACTGTCGACCAAACTCGTCCCAGACTCCGCTATTGACTTGGTAAAACTGGGTTGACCAGATAAAAAATGACCAAAATGATGACCTAACTGAAAATCTCTGATGATGTAAAGTACGACAAAAAGATGAAGCATGCTTCATTATCTACGTTAGTAGCAAGACTAAAGTATAAAGTGGTTTTTTAACTGGCAATCATAAGTAATAAACACGAAAAATAAGTCCAAACTAAAGTAATCAGTTACTTCAAATAAGAGCCTTAGGTGTATACTCATTTATAGACTTGACCATTTTGCTAATCATGTGTGAGAGTGGAAAAACAAGGTTAGGTTATGGGAATGACTTGACTCTCAACACTGTGAACATCTTGGTTGAAGGACAAAAGGGATCCACACTACACATATGTTAGAATAGATGAACACTAGGGAATGGTTGTGTCTCACAAATGGGTGGAATGATAAGAATGTTTCAACTAGATTCTAGATAAATAACCCTTATTTGCATTTACTTTATGGTAAGCTTTTGCACACTTCAGGTTTAACATTTAAACATTAACTTTAGATCAACTTTCACTAGCCAGCTTTCAAGAGCAGGTGCCTTGAATAGCCTTGCGAGCATCAAATAATGACTCAATATGACCTCTATTGCTCGCCACCGTCCATAGTAGTGATGGAGTGACCATCCTGCTTCCTTGTATGGGAAAACGACCTTATGTCATACAAATAATGAGTGCGCATTTCCAGCAACTAGCTAGCTACTTGAAGATAATTTATTTTATTTGCAGTGGTGTTTAAAAACACTGTTTTTGCTGACTGGGCATATATTTAGTTATAACATTTAAGTTCTGATCTCTTAGTGTCTAAAGGCACTTTTGGTTAAAACTTAAGACTACTTGTTTTCAAGGATTAGAGGAAGACAATCCCTGTGATGAGAATCACATAAACCAACACCGAGACACAAGATAAACATGGGATCTAATCCAACATAGAGGTATAGGCAGAGGAAAACCTGGATGTCACTAATTAAGATACAAGTCGAGGGTAAAACCAAATGTGGGTGACAAGAGATGGATGAAAGTAGTGATAAGGCAATGCCAAGACTAGCAAGGTGAGTCCTTATAGGAAAATGACCGAGTCCATACTAATACAAGGCATGACCAATGAGTATACACAAAAACCTTTTGAATAAAACAACTAAATCACCTATACTCTAGATCATCAATATAAGCAATAAGACAATGTCAATGCATAACCACCATACACCAAGTCAAGCTACTAAAATAGATAAAAGAATACAACCATAATCCAAGTGGACAAACCATATGTCAACTGGGTTATATACCTACATCTGATCTGTAACTCTGAAAGGCACTGGAATATTGTTGCTCTATATCATGGCCACTGTCAACATATCTGCTCTGAATAAATGAAGAATAACTAACTCAGTCATCAAATTTGGGGACATGAGGCTCAGTCAGCATGAAGCTGAAAGCATGTATGTTCTGGGTTCACTGACTGCAAGAGTGATCATCATCTGAATGCTTGTAAATTGTTGATCTCATGTACAAAATAGTAAAGGACTGGCTCAGGAATGTGCTCAAGACTGCTCTGAAATCATGGTATCCCTGGCTACTATGGATGTGACAACAGGCCTCTTCCATGAAAGATATTCAGTCTTTGGTCCGTAAATGGCTATGATACCAAGGTAAAAATTTCCACTATCAAGATGCTATTGCGTCGCATGTATTAAACACATACAACAGATTACATTATATATTTCCAACAAATTAATATGTTTGCAAATATTACATTATATAACATGAAGCCTTTCAATCCTCATTCGAGGAGACACTGAAGACACCATTAACTTCAAAACATTAACATTTAACTCCAACAAATGAATAGATTTGCAAATATCTTGAATGAATGTATATCTTCAACATGTATGTCTGCATTATTCCTGGAAATTTGTTGGCTCAATGTCAAACACCTCATCCAATTGTTCCTCACTTAAACACTAAACAGCACTTTGAGGCTCTTGTGGATTCCATTCTTCTCAGGATGCACCAACTCTATATAGGTGCCCAATGGACAAGCGTATTGCATTTCAGATCATGTGCATGCATCCCATCCATGTAGCCAAATCCATGGAAAAATGACTGCGGGTAACCTTTACATGAGTAGTTAACATATGATGAATTCATTTTGTTTTCGCAGCAGTGGTGGAATTATGAATTAATTACCAGTACCATCCCTCTTATAATTCCAATTTCATCTTCTCCACTTGTTACTCGATTTCTTTAGAATATAATAGGGAAGTTTGCATGCTTGTTCTGCATTACATGGTAAATTGGCCAAATACACACTGAGATTCACTAGTGTATTGAAAATAGATTATTTTCCACAGATTTGTATTCATGACATCCAAATGTTTCTACATTTTAACTGGACAGTCTACAGATTGTATGCCATTGAATGCCAATATACTAAAATTGTCAACAACCATTCAAGATAGCGTCTAAATGTTTCTGTATTCCTTCAATCTGCCTTCAACTTCACTTCTGCCCATTCTTTTTTACATGAGATGGCTGTTGGCATCTCACCCTTGTAGCATTAAATTGAAACATAGTAGTTCAACCAAATTCCTAAGCAGCTGATATGGGCTTCTTAAACCGTGGTGAAAGCAGGGGTGCTTACTAAGCACAGAATTATATTTTAGCCATGAGATTCACCAGTACAATATCAAATTTTGATACAAAATATTATTATATTAGTTCACATGTTAATGCCATGCCATGTTTAAATTGATTTAAATCCACAGCTGTGACATACTTTTGAAGACATGTGAAGATTGATCAGCAAACGATCCATAATTTGGTGCATAATACACTCTGTAGAGTCCATACCAAGCACATGAGCTTCAGGAATGTTTTTAACTGCTCCAACCTTAAACCCTTTGAACTCTTGTCTATCCCAGGTGTGCCTTGATGTTTAATTAAACCAACGAAAGGAGACATCACCTGATCAGAAATCTGCTTCAAATCATATCAAAATTTTGCAGAACCTGTTGCTTTCATCACTTCAGGGAAATGTTGTTTAACATTGGTAGGATCAAAGCTATGGGAAGTTGCACACCAAAGCTTTGGAGTAGAATTTAATCTCCAGTTGCATCCAAGCTTGTGTTGTACAGACTCCATCCTGCAAGCAAGGACATATACTTGGAGCATCCCTACCTACTGCCCAGCACAAGTGCACATGCTTCCTTGCAAGAGGTGCTAAGCAAGCAGGTGCTTGTTCACATGTCTGCCACTAAGGCCTTTGATTGACAGTTCTGTATTTGCCGCTAACATCACCAATAATCTCCACATGAACAAAGCCCATGCTTAAAATGATGGTAACGGTTGGCATCCCTCACAACAATTTCTCTTTCAACAATCTTGGAAATAAATTTGGTAGCAGTGTGGCAGTCCCCACAAACACGAAGATTCTTGGTTACTCGGATAATTGTGCCAGGAGGTGCACTAATAAGACCAAAAGCGATGGCCAATTTCTCACTATGGTGACCAAGGAGGTGTTCCTTCTGCTCCTCCTCTACATCATGTAGCACAAAATTTGTATCAGGAAAATATCCCGCTGCCTTCATTTTACCATTCAATATCTCTAATGTTGCACGGATATTTTCCATTTGTGGATGTGACTTGTCTCCTACAACAAATGAATGCACTGTGTTTTTTATCTCAATCCAGCTTCTTCCAGGTTGCTTCTGCAATCCCTTATCTTTCATCAATTTTCTGATATTTGCTGCATCATCCCACTTCTCAGCTGCAGCATAAATGTTTGCCAACAACACATGAGTTACCGCACTATATGGTTCCAATTCCAAAAGACGCTCTGCTGCCAATAGCCCTAGCTCAATATTGCCATGAACTCTGCAAGCACCAAGGAAAGCTCCCCAAACAACAGCATCGGGTTTACATGCCATTCTGTTGATAAAGGCCTCAGCCTCCTTCAGGTGCCCAGCATGACCAAGAAGGTCAACCATGCAGGCATAGTGCTCTACACGGGGTTTAATGCAATAATCCCTACTCATAGAGTAAAAGTAGTGATAGCCCTCATCTACAAGACCTGCATGCCTGCATGCAGAGAGAACACCAATGAAGGTAATGTGGTCAGGTTTCACACACATCTTTTGCATCTGCTCAAAAAGGTTGACAGCCTCTTTCCCAAACCCATGCTGTGCATATCCTGCAATCATTGAAGTCCAACATATTGCATCTTTCACATGAATTGTATCAAACACTTGCTGTGCACACTCTATGCTCCCACATTTGGAATACATAGTAATAAGAGCATTCTGTACAAATATATATACATCATATCCAGCTTTAATGATGTTGGTATGGATTTGCTTCCCCTGTACCAGAGCTGATTGGCTAGCACATGCACTTAGAACGCTGGCAAATGTGAAGTCATTTGGCTTCAATCCTGATTGTTGCATTTGACAAAAAGCATTGAGAGCCTGCTCACCATTGCCATGCTGTGCATATCCCACAATTACTGAGGTATATGAAACAGCATTTGGTTCGGTAATATTGTCAAATATTTTTTCTGCATCCTCTATGCTCCCACATTTTGCATACATATCAATCAAGGCATTTGCCACAGAGACATTTAATTCAATTCCAGATTTGATAATATGCACATGAATCTGCATTCCGTGTTGCAGCACAGCGACCCCAGCACATGCAGTGACCACACTCAGAAAGGTGAACTCGTTTGACTCCATGCCTGTGCTTCTCATTAGGCAGAAAAGTTTCAGAGCCATGAGAGACTGTCCATGCTTTGCATAAGCAGCTATCATTGTAGTCCACGAGACAACATTCCGTTGAGGAATACTGTCAAACACTTTCTGCGCATCATCCATGTTCCCACATTTGGCATACATGTCAACGAGGGCACTTCCCACAGAAACGTGAGACTCAAATCCACCTTTAATGGCATCAGCATGAACCTGTTCCCCTCCCTCGGAAAGTGCCATTCGCCCGCACACATTGATAACACTCGCAAAGGTGAATGCATTTGGCTTCACCCTCTCCTGCCACCGCATTTGAGAAAACAGTTTCAGTGCATACTCGCCATCCCCACTTGCTTCTCCATGCTGAGCACTGCCAACTATCAAGGCAGTCCATGAGACCACGTTTCGCTCAGGCATTTTATCAAACACTTGGCGTGCATCCCCAATAACACCACATTTGGCATACATGTCAACAAGAGCACTTGCCACAAACATATCCCATCCAAACCCCCTCCTAAGAATATCAGCATGAAGTTGCCTGCCCTGTTCCAGAGCTGCTAAACCCGAACACGCCCGCAGAACACTCGCAAAGATGAACTGATTCGGCTTTACCTCCCACCGTTGCAGCATTTCAGAGAATAGCATCAAACCCTCCTCTTCTTGCCCATTCTGTGCATAGCCTGATATTATCATGTTCCAAGAAATCCCGTTTCGTTGAGGCATTTTGTCAAACACTTGGCGTGCATCATCCATTCCATGACCTTTTTCAGACTTTACACACAAGTTAAGTAAATCGTTGCCCAAGGAGATATCAGGTTCAAACCCGTCTATAATCATTTGGGAATAAATCGTTTTACCTTCTGCGAATGCCCTCCTGTTAATGCAGTCCCTCAGCAAACGAGGAGCGGTAGCAGACGCATTATGTGCCTGTGCTGCATTATTCCTGGCAATCTGTTGGCTCAAAATGTCAAACGCCTCATCCAATCGTCCCTCGCTGAAACACTCAACGGCACTCTTGGGCTCCTGTGCATTCCATTTTTCTCTTGATGCAGCACCACTACACAGGTGCCCGATAGACAAACGTATTACATTCAGAACACGTGCATCCTGTCCATGTAGCCATAGCCATGGAGAAATGGTTTTGGGTAGCCTTTTCATGTAGTAGTTAAGTTATCATGGAATTCATTTCGTTTTTGCAGGTGTGCTGGAATTTATTACTGGTGCCATCACTCTTATGATTCCAATTCTCATCTTCTGCACTCGTTTAAAATCGAATAGGGAAGCCTACGGGCACAGAGCAATCGGCCCGTCAAGTTATATGTGTGCACACGTTTGTTCCAATTTTTACTTGCCAATCCTTCCATTTCAAACAAAACAAATTGAATTGAAGTCGTGGATATATTTGAATATAACAGTTGTCAACCCCTTTATGTACAATAAGATTAGTTCAGATGGGACGGTGTATCGGTTAATTCGGATCTTTGTAGACTTGTGATCAATTTTGGCTGGGCCTTGACTAAGAAGTGAGTCAATCTCTTTAAGTACAATAAGATTAGTTTTGATGGGTGGTGTATTTGTTAATTTAAATTTTTTAAATTTGTGTAAGGGAGCAGATTTATGATCAATTTTGGTTGGGCATTGACTTAAAAGTAAGTTTAACACTTGGGCTTTCACGTGTGAAAAAAAAAACACTATTTTAAACAAAACAAATTGAAGTGAAGTCGTGGATATAGCTATTAAATCTAGAGATGTAAGGTATGTATACCTCTCTACACTTTAGCAGTGACATCTTTTAATAGAGGAGATTGAATATATAGAAACAAGATCCACAATATGACAAGGTCTCTACATCTTCACCATCAAAAATTGATTGATCATCTTGATATATATATATATATTCGCTTTGAACAATTTTCAAGAAATCTTGATTGATATGAAGAAATTAAACATGACTTATTTGTTTTCCATAGATAGTGTTCTTTCATGGTATCTTCATTTTCGATTGCAAATGATGTTAGAAGTTTGTTGCCCCTCTGGTCTTCAATTGTAGATTGTTGTGTACTATCAACTTGGTTTTTAAAATCCTGGGATTTTCTTATTATATTAATTTGAATTTCGTTAAACTTGTTTGAGCTTTAAGTGTGTAATCTTCAACTTTTCCACTGAGATTTTGTTGATTTTTCCCCCATTATCAAGAAACCTTCCTTTACCTTTGATGCCCAATTGTTCACTTCCTCCAAACTATTCTAAAATAGATCCATCCTTGTTAGGCACTTGCTTCCCTTCATGCCCATAATCGCCAACATCTTCGATACTTGTATAATACTTTAAAGAGCTTTTATCTAGGCTTTCAATATTTATTTAGCTACTCCATCTTAACACTATGGATTCCATCTAATGTCTTCAGAAGGTTGACTTCAAGAACCAATTTGTTTTGGAATTGTTGCAACCCTATTGAAGGTCAAGATCTTCTTCCTTGATTCAAATGATTTTGTAAGCTCACAATTTATATATAGAGGCTTCATCATAACAATTGGTGGTTTTGAAGCAAAATGTTTGAATTGTGAATCTCTTCCTCTTTGTAGCTTTCCCAGTTTACTATAACGGGTCATTGTTTTGACTTTGATGCTTTTGGCTCATCCTCATCTTGAATCGAACAATCTTCAAAACATTCATATGCAAAATTATACAAATTCAAATTCATCCCAGACTAGATAGCTTTGCATATTTTTGATATTCCCATCTAAATACCTCCATGATTTTGCTAAGACCCCTTGGTTAAGTAATGAATATTCCCATAAAATTGCTCTTCCTCATAAACATAAGCATGCATTTGTTGGTCCGAATTTACGTTTTTAGTTAAAGATACGAAATGGGGACTTTCATTTAATTTTATGATAGTGGCTTCTACTGTCTTTAAGAAATCCAAACTATGTTTCAACTCAGCCACATTGATATCAATCTACATAAGAATGGCTTGGGCACTTTTGTCTAAAGATGAAAATTTAACTAAACTTGCAAGTTCATCTGACAACACCACAACTTGATTTGATATGATTACCTTACCCAAGGAAAATGAGTATGTGGATTTTAGACTTGCATTAATAATTAGCCTCTTGTAGAGCCTTGTGAAGGCCTACCTATAAAATAACAAAATAAAAAACTTCACAGAGTGGGAAATAGATCCACCATGTAGTTATGGCCCTCGCTATTGACTAACCTAATAAAAGTACAAAACCCAATACAAGTAAATATTTTCCTCTCTTACGACAAGATCTATATGTACAAACCCCTAATTAAAAGGAAAATAAGGTGCTTTATAAGTAAAAAGCAAGAGGATCTTTTGCACCTATCTAAGTTAGATCCTATGAAATTCTGGAGGCAAATTCTAGGTCGTAGAAATAAAGAAAACCCTTTCTACAAAGGAACACAATTTCTCTTTAAAAGACGTAGAGTTTGGGTTTAAGCAACTAGCAAAAGGAAAATCCAAGGACAATGAATGATACCAATTTAAAACTTTAAAAATTGTGATCCTATCCTTATCCCTCGCATCCACTAGCTAGTCTTCAATTTATTGATCATGCAAGGTTTCCCTAAACTATGGACAAAAAGCCTCATTGTTTCTATTCCTATTTTTAAAAGTGGAGATTAAAAAAATCCATATAATTATAAGACCATTATGGTTAGCCTTCTTATAGCCAAATTATATAGAATTATTTTATAAAAGAATATCAACATATGGCTATAAAGTCACCGAAAAATAGTTAAAGGCCAGGCAGGATTTTGGGGCTATCATTCAAGTGGACCACCTTTTTACTTTTAGGACCATTGTTGAGGAGTATCACAATAATAAAACCAATCTTCTATATTGCTTTCTTTACAATAGAAAAGAACTTGACACGGTTCTCACGATTGACCTTCCAAATAGATTATAAGAGCTAAAATTCTCTTTCAAGTTGAGAGTTGTTGCGATAAGGTTGTATGAGAAGGTTATTGCCAAGTTTGGTAACTCTAAGGGATGGTCAGAAGAAATTGATTGTAATATAGGAGTCAAGCAAGGTTGTCCCCTATCCCATACCCTTTTTGGTATTTACATCGATAAGCTAGAGGATTGTTTTGAAGAGGTAGGTTGTGTTGGCATGACTTTGGTGAATATAGTTATCATCCTTAATCTCTATGTTGATGATATCATGCTTATGGCGAAGAGTCCCTATGATCTTGAGAAGCAACTAAAAATTCTCAAGTAATTTTTCTCTAGTATGGGTATGATTGTTAACACCGACAAAACAAAGGTTATCATAATCAAATCCCAAAATATCACTTATGGTAATTTTATGTATGACAACAACAAATTGGAGGAAGTGACTTCATACAAATATGCCCAAAACGATATTCATCATAAGCTTAATTGGAACTATAACATTGAGAAAATATTAATGGAGAGTGGAAAACTTATTATGGACATTAAAACAATTGTAAATCAGCAGACCTTTGGCTTTGAGATAGGAAGAAAATCCTCTTTGAGACTCTCGTCACCCCTTTTATCTTATATGGATGTGAAGTTTGGAACTACATCTCTAGAGAATTATGGAGAAGGATAGAACAAATACAAAAGCACTTTATAACATATAATCTCAAAATTAAAGGAAATTCACCCTATCATATCCTCCTTATAGAAGTGAGTCTCTCCCCGATTGAGAGCATGGATATGACTAGGTACCTAAGGTATAAGAGCAATATAAACAACATGGTAAACAAGACACTTCCTAATATTGCTTCATGCTCTAGTCAAATCACTTACAAATTAAGTGACGTTGGCATAAAGACACCAAGTCTTGGCTAAATCATTAGGGAGTAGAGGAAGAGGTTACTCTGTAGAATAGTGATGATATTAGAAGTATTATTACATCTAAATTTAAGGACAATATGTGTTGTGATAAAGAGTTGGAGGATAAGAGAAAATTAAAAAATTATAAAGAGTTGATAAACCCTAATCTAGAATATCAAAAGTATCTCTCTATTTTAACTAGCGTAAATAAGAAAATCAACATTGCTAAAATAAGAACAAACTCTCATGAACTCCATAGTCAAAGGATTTTTAAAATGTTGTGGGATGAAATAACTTTTCATCTTTGTGACACCAAGAGGGTTGAAGTCGAAAATAAATTTCTCATAGAATGTCTCGTGTACACCCTCATTAGAGAATAATTTCAAAATATTTGCTACAATACTGACCTTCCTAACATGTTATCTCATCACAACTATGGTGATTTATGAATGCTTCTCTTAAATATTTTCGAGCATACATATAAATTTATAAACAAAAACCAAGTGACTCCATACCCTTTTAAAGAATGATAGACCAAAGTTGATCTCAGTGGAAATTAATGACTATCATCACTATTTTCCAACAAATCCCATATTGAATTTCATGAATTGGAGTTCAACAAAGAATTAGAGAGGCCCAAATCATCCCATCGACAATAGTTTCCATCCCTGACCTCAACCATAATATGACCAATAGAGGAGGTAAAACATAGGGAAATTTGGCCCTAATTCAACCCTAAAATTCTACCATTTTAACATGCACGTCTTATCTTTAGCATATTGCATCTATGAATTGGATTCCTACAAATAGTTATTATATTGTGTAATATATTATCACATGTGATCAAGGTAATTAACTCAACATTCAACTAAATATAGAGTGAGATTTTGGTGCTTGGAAGGTTCAACTATCAAAGAGTAAGGAGAGATATAAGTACACACATTCCTATAGTGCTTGGGTGCCCATAATTGATCTAAGAGTAAGGGAAGAGATAACTACACACATTCATATAGTGCTTGGGGTGCCCCTAAGGGTTTACAGGTGCATACTTGTAGAGCCATTTGTCCCACACCTTGAGTAAGAGCTTTGAGTAGCCTTTCTTTCCAACACATCTATATAAGTTATAGATTGATGACTATGAGTGCTTAAATGTTCCCAAAAGGGTTCCCCATGGTCTTCCTTAAGGTTTTTAATGTTTCTTTATTTTCATGGTCAAAACCATGCCTCTAAGAGTGAGGGAATGATTTTTTGAACCAAGCTAAAGGAGGTATTATTACTCCTTATTTTATAGAGTGGAGTTAGTGAAATGAGGATTGAAGGCCTGGAAAGACCTAGATAGGACCCCTTGAGCCCTAAAATTAGAGTTGTCCATATTGACCTAGTCTTTGTGGTATTAATGAGACTAGGATGGGTAGGGATGGGATGGGACTAATAGGTTAGGCCCTTCCTTGATAGGAATATCCTTGAACTAATAGAAATGTATGGGACTAGGGGTGTTAAATAATATAGCCTCTCCGACTTGGCTGGTTGATTGGTAAAAATAATTTATCCTTTCTTTCTTATTACGACAATGTTTACTCTATCTTTCTTAACTATGTTCAATTTCCAAAAGCAACAATAATAATTTCAGGATGAATTTGATTAACACTTTGTAGTATGCTACTTATTAAGTTATTATTAAGCAAGTTCAATAACAACATTTATAAATGGCCAGAGAGAGAGAGGGGCATGCATGGTACTTGCAAAATCCCCATTCCTTAGTCTACATGAATTTCATGAAAGAGACCCACCTTCATCTAGTAGTCTTTTGGATTGAAGGCCTATCTTCTATATGGGATTGTATGCATGAAAGCACACACACACGCACATTTTATATTGGTTACACCAAGTGATATAATATCCAATATGTTTTTTATCACCGCAAAATGACCTATTTAGTTAGCAATATAAGGTTCATTCCTCAATTATGGATAGGCAACGAAGTGTCCATTTTTCACAAAATTCATGACCATGTTTGAGGTGGAATATATATGTTTTTTTCTAGTTTCTAAATAAAGGTGGTTCATCCCATCCTATTGCATCCCCATACTAGTGTGATACTTTTTTATATACATTTTCCTAGACATAGATAACTAGACAACAATATCCATCGGTAACTTACTTAGGGGAGATACTCTAGCCAATGACCTTAACCCCTCAAGCATTCCTAGGACCAATGACACTCCTACTACACCAAATCCTCCATTTGAAAAGCCTCAATATGGAACGCACAGCCTTTTTTACCAAATTACAATCCAAGTACCATTGGTTCCTAAATAGTAAATGCCATCACCTGCGCTAACACCCACATAATATGCGGTGCAACCAGCATATATCCCACCCCCGAGGTATAATCCATATTATCGATATCCATGCCCTTCTTTTGTGGCACCCATGCCTCATATGGGAGTCAACTTTGTTCAGCTCTCTATGTAACAACAAACTCTACAATTTGAGTAACTGAATATTTCCAATCCCTCAAACCCTCAGAATCAGGGATAGAAAAAGGGAAAGAGCAGGAAACTGCAACAGCATGGGCAAGGGGGAAACCAAGCTCCCCAATAGAATCAAAACCAGGGTAACCAACCCCCATAGGGGGGAAATCCCCTCGAACAATGCAAGAACTCCAACTTTAGGACAAAATACCCTTTCTCAATATTGGTGAGTATGGTCATTACACTCACCATTGTCCACTCATCCTAGATTGTCAACAATTTTTGGGAGCTAAGAAGTAGCTACCCACAAACCTTCCTCAAGCGCCTCCTACACCACAACCATAGAAAGTTGTTTTGCAACAACCCTTTGCCAACTAAGGGGTGGTTACCCAACAACCATATCCTCGCCCCTAGGTGATGTATCTTTCCAAAACATCTATATGAACTTGGTGTCAGTCAACCTACAGAATAATGCTAAAGGGTACACCAATGTTGAAACCTCACCTGTCCTTGAAGAGACTTATGTCCCTTTAGGAGGACCTTTTCATATCCCATGACCTACCATGGAGCAAATTACGAGGATTCCTAAAGCACCATTAAGATGTACCCCTCATAATCCACATATGAAGGCTACTCATAACTACAACATTATTGACAACTTGTCGTAATCACCAGCTGTCATGTCAACATTAGAAGTACTTCAATCATTCCCTTATCAATGAAAGGTGCTTTTAAATGCACTAGGTGTTGTTGACCCTTTTGATGAAAACCTTGTGACCTTTGATCTCGATAAGGGTGAACCATGACTACCCTCATTGGTTTCTTTTCGAGTGTCGGTCATGATAGAAAACATCATCATCCATAGATAAAGGCGCATCCACATGTGTAATGTCTTCCAATTTTTGAAAAATATTGGGATCCCCTGAGTTAGCACTATCTTCTATTGCTCTACGTGTGTATGAGGATGATCGTCTGAACCACACAGATTGTACCAAAATGTCCCCATCAAGTTGCGGGGGGGGAATGGTGATTATTGACGTTGAATTCATTGACGCCCAACTTGACTACCACATCCTATTGGGGCGTAGTTATATGTATTCCATCAAGTCGGTCGCCTCCTCGGTGTTTTGTATCATGAAGTTCCCATTTAATTGGAAGGTGGTCACCCTTGACCAACTCATCTACTACAACGCTAACACATCTGCTAATCCTGAAAATGTCTTACCGATGGTAAGCGAGACAAACCCAACACCATATGTTGAGATTAACCCAGGAGTATACAAGGACTCTGAGCACCTAGGGGAATATTCAGGACCTCCATATGTCATTCCCACTCCAATAGAAGGTCTCACGTGTACCCTTTCCACCATGGAAAAAGATCCGTCCACACCTGGGGCATCATCATCAACAACCCCATCGAGTTATGACATGGAAAAAATATTTAACACTTATGTGCCACTAATTTTTCAAATTCCATTTCTGTACCCTCTCACAGGAGTACGGGGAACATTGATTATGCCACAACTGACACTCCTAGGCCTCACTCTAGGACTACCTATGTGGTACCTTACACCACCCTTCCCAGCAATGGCTTCAAAACTCATCTCCCCTTACAAGATGGTTCTAGTACAACAAGTCACCCCTACGAATCCATTTTCTGAATCCACAACAAATTTAACTCAACCACCACCAACAGTCACTAAACCACACAATCGGGGCATTATTCAACCCAAGCCAATTACCCCTGCCAATGGATGCTCTACTCATCCCAAGTTGAAATCCCTCATCACAAAAAACCATTCCCCTAAATCCTCATCATGGGTGCCTAAGCTCAACATGAAGGGTGCCACCCAGCAAATGATCAAAGCACCCATCATGCATGATACACCTACCATGTGGGTCACACCTTCATGTGCTTTATGTGGACAACAAGATCATGCAACAAACATGTGCCCCACCTTACCCTGAGCTCAAAAACTTGCCCAACCCACCTCTTAGTCTCACACATGCTCCTCAAGTTGAGATTGGGCGCACATATTACCCATCGACCCATACGTCGAAATCTGTATGCACCAACAAAGCATGTTCAATTTGTTCCTAATATAGGAATTACACACACCATTGTCATGATCTCCCTCGATTTTTGAATGAATTGGATACCATTTGTTATGGAGAAAGTATTCTTATGGTTTGGGGTGGACCACAATAGGCATGATGACACCATAAATCACATCCATTCTCACTAGATAAATTAAAGAAGTTGACAACTAAGGGGAAGAATCTGCACCTCAACCAGATGTTCGAAGAAGATCGTTGTTAAGCTCACAATCAAATGCTTGTCCCTACAATTTTCCCTCAACAATTAATATATATCCAAGCATAAAATATATTAAATGTTAGCATTCAAAATAACATAATCCATTTAAACATGTATAAAGTAACTATACCCATGGATACAAATATAAACAATTACACATGAAATTTGGATGAGAAATGGATATTTATATTAATGTAAAAACATAGATACAACATGACAACCTCAGAGATACAACGTGACAACCTATGTCGGCAACTCATCAGAATTGAGCCTCCACCACTTCAATCCTCCATAGCAAGGAAAGCTCACAAAGACAATAGAGAGCTTGTTAGATGAACACAAAGAGTTCTATCAACAAGGACAAAGGAACATAGACTCAAGTATATGGTAATGGGGAAAATTTTTGCTATAGTTTCCTTACTCTAAAAGTTCCATCCTCCCCTAATGCTTTATAATGGCTAAATATATAGCATTCAAATGGGAAATGGAGGGTCGTATCAGAGAGTTTTGAAGCATGTGGAAGGCCAAGGATCAAGCTATTCATTACTGGATGAGAAAAAATATAAATAATTTTTTGTTTTTTAGCAAAAAACCCAATGTATGCGGGATATAATGGTGTAAGTTGTGTATACACGAGATGCATAGATGCTGACCTGCATGTATCTTCAAAAATGTCTTTTTCAGGGTTGTACTGAAGCATATGGGCTATAGTGAGTAAGGGGGGTATAGTGAGTCAACATAGGGACAAGGGAAGGCCATCAAAGCATGACGCATAAGGTATGGAAAATCATGCTATAACATATTCCCCCCAATGTCTGAGGTTAGAGGGGTACACGATGGTCAATATACATTATAATAGTCCTAGGAGTAGAGTAGTGAAGATCCAAGTGGAAGAACTAGCCACTCTCCAACATAATACAATGATAACTCTGTATACATGAATGAAGATATAGACTACATATAGTATTACTAGATACATATAAGTACAATGGCGATGAATAGGAATAATAGACATGTCATAAGTGGTCATATCCATGTACAATACATAGTGGAGTCTAGTCTCCATACTGAATGAAGACATTTGGTGCATAACAAGGTACACTGCTCTGGTATGAGAACTTAAATCCCATAGGTATTGCCGCGATCAAGGTAGTAGAATATATGAAATTCCACCATACTTTGAGGTCTTCTACACAAACCACCAATGGTACATGCCCCATCACGCGAATAGAGGTGTTGAGGTCAAACATTATGAAACATTGTCTGATTACTGGTCATTTATATATATCGTTAACAGACACGAGACAACCCACCGATAATGAAAATGGGTTTCAAGGTACCGAGTGCATTCAACAAGTGTTAATAGAGGTGTTGAGGTCGAACACTAGAAGAATCCATCAATCAGGGGACATTGATGTATTCCCAAATCTGTCGATGGTGAGAGAACCTTCTATTGATGACTGCAAGTCTCAAGGAACTCAATTGACTTTAGATCCTAATTCCAGAATAAATGGTTTGAAGTCGATTGAATGGGATTTGTTAAAAGGAGGGCATTAAGGAATCCCCCATCAACCAACACAAGGTACACAACAAGACTAGATAATTTGGAATAAATTGAATGAACAAGATGTACACGAATCAGTAACCATGTGTTCCTCTCACATACCGAATGCAAGTAGCATGCAAAAGATACCCTCTGAATAGAAGCCAATTATGAAAACTACAGACAGAGGAAAGGAAACCACCGATAGGTTCTAATGGAATCCAAGACACGGCATGAATACCAACGTGTGAATAGATTTCTTTCCATCAAACACAAGGGAAACTACTTAGTCAACGACCAATGATGATCTGTCATCTAGTGAGTTCAAGATCACCTACCAATGATGAAAGTAGGCCCAAGGTGTCAAGTAGGACCACAACTCTATGATGTACAAGGAATGTCCAACTTGCAAAGTCAAGATAACTAAGGAATGACCAACATAGGACAAATACTTCCTTCGAACAAGAGAGTGAGGCAAATGGATACACTTAGGAAGCATAGACTCAATGCACAAACCGAGGAAACTTTGTGATGCAGGAGGAATTAACAGAGGCTCCATGGGGATTGGAAGCTTAGCCAGTTAGTGGAGAAAACTGTGAATAATGAGTACATCTTGTTATAGCTCAAAATGACACATCTCTTCCTGTGACCACTTTCCCATGATTTTGTCGCATGTCGACATTTCCATGACGACACTTAATGAAAATCAATGAAAAAACACCTATCTTGGAGGACCCATATCTTGATTTTTGTAACTCTGTTTGACCTCATCTCTACACTGTTGTAAAGATATTTCTGTTAGCTAAAACTTTCCAGAAGACACCAAAGTCTGAAAATGCCCAGAAATGCCCTTAAAATGAGTTTTTTTTGTCTATACGTGACTTGTTGTATTAGCAACCCGCGAATGACACGCGACTTGCCAGTTATGCAACCCACGTATGCATCTTAAAAATGACAAAAAACGCGTCTTTTGATTTCGGGTAGTTTGGGTAGTTATGCAACTGACTTCTTCAGTTGTAACTACTTTGTCTTCGCCCCTAACTCTTCTTTAAGCATATAAATAGAGGTAGGGAGGTCCATGAGAGGGGACTTGAATTTTTGCACTGTTATGCTGGAGGATTTGGAGCTCTCTTTTCCCACACCTTTTCCCTAGAAGCATTCTCCTTGTGTTACAGAGCTCGGAGGCTGAGTTCCTTGGAGAAGAGAAGTAGCAGAACCGGATCAAGGTTTCGTGAGGTGCCAAACTTGAAGAGAAGGTATACTTGTACTTGTTTTCAAGATTAATAAAGATGTGATGTTCTTCTTCTTCCCAAATCATTTTTCAATGTGTGATTGAATCTCTGTTTATGATCATATTAGGATGTTAGTCAGATCATTATCTCATGTTTATTTGATTATCATTTGTTTATATGTGGTCATATTGGTTTGAGGAAGGTATAATTTGTTTTGCAGGTATCTTGGAGCGAGAGGAGCGAGAGGAGCAAGAAGAGGATTGAAGAGAAATATTGGACCAGCCTTCAGTTAATCAGGTGTGTACCTTTCTTATCTCTGAAACTTGCTTATATATACTTGCTGAACATTGTGCATCTCTCTTTCAACCCCAGTATGTTGATGGCCTCTTAAACCCTAGCCATAGGATACTTTCCTTTACAACACATCTCCTAAGGTCATACTAGAAACCTGACCCATGATGAATAAACTCATAAAATGTGCTTTGTTGGAAGGTGACACAATGACCAATATAAGACAATATCATTTCCCATCTGGCATTTTTTATGTTTTTCGATTTTTTGGGATTTTTCATATTATAAATTTTGAACAAGAATAAAATGTGCTTATAGTACAAAGGAGAGGAAACAAATGTTGCATTCAAGTAATCTAGTTCCAAGGAGTGGAACATACCTATACTAAATGCAAGGAAGTGTATGTAGGATAAGGACATTCAAGAAAATGTTTCCTCGAGGGGTGAGGGGTGATCAAGTTGCAAAGGATAAACAATAATCTCTGCTTAGATAGAATTGAGAAAATATCAGACAATTTGGCTTATAATATTGAAGTGGGGAGTCTACATTAAGCTCAATAAGGAAAGTGGACACATGTGATGCATTTACAACCTGATAAACATGGGATTCCCTCGGGAAATTTAGAAACATAAAAGATAATAAAGGACATGGAGTCTCTATTTGAAGGCATGGCAGGGATACCAGGGATTCCCGGACCTAATAAGGAAGCTCAACATGAGCACCATATGGAAAAATGGGATCTAACTATGGCACTATGGTTAGGCGAGCTCTACTGCTTACATACTGACACTTCTAGTAGTAGTGGGATGGTTTTGTTTCATTAAGAAGCGGTTTCGTTCCTATGGTTAATGTGACATAGTCATGAGACAATGCAAAAATGCAAGCGGAATGTGATCCTTTCCTATATGCTAGTGACAAGATATACTTGCTGAAGGCATGATCATACTAGGCATGATCCCTTACCACTTGAAGAAGTTGTTCCACAAAAAATTCTCACCTTGTAACATTGGTCCATAAAGCTCAAAAACTATATAGATATGTATAAATGACTAGAGTGAAGCTACAAAATTCTGGTAGGTAAAACCAAAATAAATACCCTAATGTACAAAGTTCCAACCAAGGCTAGAGGCTCAAACGTATTTCATTGAGTGTGAGGGAGGAAACTAAAGTATTTCCTCAACCTTTAAATGGTCAACCAAGATTTCTTCCATCGAAACGATAAATTACAATAGGTTCTTTCCTCTTTCAAACACAAGTTGAAAGTGATACGGATAATCTACTCTCTTGTGAGAGTGCACAATGAGGATATCCAAATAAGTCTCAACCTCAATGACAGGAGGCTCTCAGGGATTCATCGGGATGGTAGAAAAAATATTGTCCATGTTCCCCTCAATATATAGGCTATACCCATCCAACGAGAGCACAGGGTGATTAACTTCTTTACCTAAGGAAAATAGGACTCATCATGCTCGGTCCTTTCAAGCTCTTGTAGGAAAGAAGGTCTATAATGTAGGTCCTCCCAAGGCCTTTCAGGAAAAATCATGGTCTGGACAATCGCTTCATTCGGGGGAAAAGTATCATTGATACAATCATGTGACCAAGTTGAGGGACCTCTAAAGCAGGCCGAAACATGGGATCTCCCTCTTCTATCCACGAAGAGGAAAGATAAGGGTCTACAACAGTTTCATATGAGGCTTGAAAAATGACCTTTGTTGTAGACAAAAACATAGCCATTCTAACAAATGGGTGCCTTCACCATATTCAACTAGAGAAGGGAGAGTCCTAGGATCAATCAAATAGGGAGTACGAAATGGGACCAGACTTGATGATGATAAAGCACCATCGGAAGTGAAATCAATCTACAAAATTGGTGCCAAAAAGTTAAAGGTTCCCATCAATGAAGGATACATTCCAACAACAACATTCGTAGTTGCTGACTAATAATTCTCAATAACCAGGACCATAGGTTCTGACGATGCAGAGGAATGAGAATTAGTGAATGATAATTGATCGATTGTCACGATTTTTACTTTGTGAGGAAATGATACAACACAGAACATTGATGATATGATTGCCTTCATTGAATAAATCTAGTTCCAACCCAATAAAAGGTTGTAGTAAAGGGGTGCATGAACCACCTCGAGCTCGATCGATACAGTCTTACCTCCCAACTGGACTTGAAGAGAAGGAATAATTTTGTGTGGTGTAAATGAGCGTTCGTCAAATGTTGTCAATATAGTCATAGATTGAGACAATGGGGGAGAGCCAATTCCCTTCCAACAAGACAAAGACACGATTGATGTCGAAGCGGGTTCATCAATAATCATTGATGGTGTTGTTTAGACACTCCACATGGACTTGAAAATCCATATGTTAAGGAAAGTGAGGTTGTACATAAGCCATCTCAAACTTTATCGTACTCGGTCTACTTAAATCATGAGCTCCGAAAGCAACCAACAAGGCATTCATCTATGTAGGACATTTCTGGAGCACCTCCAAAGCAGACATCACACATGAAGTTTGTCCTAGATCCTCCACAATAGAATAGTTCTAGGTGGCTCATGCATTAGTATTGTGTGCCAAGTGATTCATGACTCCTTTCGGTATGCGTGGTAGTCCTAGGCTTGTCAATCTATAAATGAATCTTTGGAGGTGAAGGATATTTACCCATGGTCTGTTGCGACGGACCATAATGACGTGAATGGGTTGTAACATGAACAATTGACATCATATTAATACAAACATGACCACTTTCAAGGGCTGTGGATTTTGACTCCCACCAGCACCACTTCCGATGGTTAAAGTCCTCGAAGTCATATTTTGGTTTAGCAGTAGAGGATCTGTCAACACAGCTGAGATCTTTGCAATCCACTTCGAGGCCTCGTCAATTCTAGTGAACAAGTGTGTAAGATGGTCTCCTCCACATAATTTACATGGGAATTTGAACTTATGTTTATTCTCCTTGTCCCCAACAACATTGTCATTGTTGATGTCATTATAAGCATTTTATCTATCATTATTCCCACCCGTACAATTATTTATTCTCTTTTTGTTCCCTCTAGGCTGTTGGTTACCTTTTGGGTTCATCAAATGCACATAATGTACATATGACAATTAGGCGGAATAGGTTGTAGACTGGTTAATAGAAAAAAAATTGCAATTGGGTTGTCACTCGGTCTATAAATTTTGCACTCACATAGCCAATAATTCCATCAGCATGCGACCTACGATTAAACTTGGGTTCATGATTCGATCTCGTTGCATCAAGAATGATCTCATAAGGATACCAGACTAAGCATAAATTAAGTCTAACTAATAAGCTCATAAAATAACATGTTCCTCGATCGCTACTCTAGACGTCAAAACGTCCTTCACGATATATGGAAGAAAGGACTTAAGGAACCATTCCAATAAGAATTTTGGTGAAATGTTGGCCTTAATCAATCGTTTTTGTCTATGCCGCTCTTGAATATGGTCGAAAATATGGGTGTCTTTGTATTGCCAAAAGGTTTACAAGAGTTTGGTACTAGTATCGTAGTGAACAGACAATTGAGAGTGATTAAGGAAGACCATGGACAAGTCATTAAAGGTTCAATATGTTCCCCTAGGCATCTCTATATACCATTTCACAGATGGATCCATGAGGGTGCGTTGAAACAATCTCAATTGGAAGAAATCATGATTCAACGAATTCGAAGAGCACCATAGGTGAAAATTCATAATGTGATCACCAGGATCCTCACCATTCTTACGTTCAAACTTTGGAATGTCTTAAGGAATCTTAGTAGGGACTAGAGGCTATGTCAGATCATGATATACTGAGTCATTCATGATTCTAGATAGACCAGGAAAGTTCAGCGTAGCTAAAAAAGGGAGCCTATGTTGTGACATTTGATTCCATGCTCCCTAGAAATATTGGTTCTGATACAACGGGTTCTAGTAAAGGCCATGACCTTGACTGGTCGGATAATAACCTCGTCCCATATGACCCATGTAAGGATGCACGAGCATTTTCATATGGGGCATTCCTTGAGAAGGGGAAACATATTACCAAAATGACCCAACTTGTGTACTGGATGACCCCCAAGCACCTAGGGAGGCACGTAACCTCCGGACACAAGGATGATAGATGATGGGGGGACCATACCCTCCCAAGGGACCACTCGAAGTAAGGGGAGTATTCACCACGAGAAACACATTCGAAGGGATATGAATAGAGGAAGATGGAACAAATTATTCTACATAAGTTGTATCCCCAACATTAACATATCCACCACCAGCCGAAAAAGCATTAACACTAGCGTGATGTACTGATAAAGAGGGTGTCCCCATTCCAGCAGATGGAGTAGAAGGAGGGATGTGACCACCTCTGAACTGATATGCAGTGTAAGGGGAAAATGTGCCCGCTAGTCCAACACTAATTTTACCAATAGGAACATGAATGGATGATCGTATACTAGCTAAAACATTTGACATGCCAAAAGTAAACGGGCTTGTGGTTAAGGGAATGTTTAGACACTCAATACCTGACCTCCTCGAGGAAAAGTTTGGTATGTGATATGAATACCACGTGAATTCAAAAGGATTTGTTCCTACGCGGTGAGAAGTACTAGCAACATGTAAGTTGGCGTAAGACGGAGCCCCTGGGATCCATAAGGTGGTGGTATAAGAATCCCCATGTGCTTCCTTTCCTAATGCAAATGAAAAGGATGGAGGGAGCTCCAGAGTGTCAAATAAACTACTCATCCCTAAAAGTCTAATAATTCCCCTATGGGAAAGAGGACCAGTCTCACGTTTCTTCCTCTTGTAAAGAGGATGAGTAGGATCAAAAGGAGATAAACTTGCTAACCGATGAGACTAAGGAGGATTCATAACTCAATCAACATTTAATATACAAAGAGACTTACATAACCATGATCCCTAATGCCAACTAGCGAACACAAATCACACCCCTAAATAAGCTAGGACAAATGTACACAAGAAGGAATGGGGACAAATGAGCTTTTGAATGCAACAGATATGTCTTTCCTAGGAGAGCCTTGAGACTCCCATACACTACAAGCAGAGGTGGGTAACCAATTATAGTGTCCCTTAGCTTCAACACATAAAGTGACTGTCTCATCCGACCCCTACTTGGCCAAGAAACTCACATAATAACCTCTGTAAGTACCCCTTGCGATACCTAGGAGAAGAAAATAAGGTCACCTCAATATAATAAATGCTCAGGAAGACAGTCTTAGGTGGGATCTACTATATGGGTAGGGTAACTAATCCCAAGTCTTGAAAGCACCAAAGGTACCAGAAGATCCCCCAACTACGAATAAGATCCTAGAAATATCTCCAGTGCTCACTGAAGGAAGTGCAGGTCTATCCCCATCATCAACGTGCATGCTTCCTCATGATTAACTTGTGTGTAAGAGGATCTTCTTGAGAATGCCAATTATAGAAAGGATTTATCTTCTTCCTGGTCAGACACCTAAATTGTTTCCATCTTATAGTATTGGAAAATTTTACTCACTCAATCCTATTCCAAGGCTCTAAAACCTAATCATGTTGGTGCACCTTATAAAGTAAAAGCGTTCTAATAAATTTTAAATTAAGCGTTTATTTTAATAGGATGTGCTTACTCAAGGGATGTGGTCGTGAAACTAGTGATGTTATGACTCAGCAATAAAAAAAAATATGCACACCTAAAAATAATTCCAAGTGCAATCTTATTTTCCAAATGAAAATATGGTATGCCACTAAATGAAATGCACAATAATTCCTTTCCCTTTCAAACACAAATGCAATCTTTCCTAAATGAAATCCTATACTAATATCATTCCAAGCAAATTGATGCAAGTGCTTACTTCCATGCAAATGAATATGCACCAATGCAAATATTTTTGTATTTTCAAAATAAATGATTGAAAATGAAAAAGAGAACCATTAAACTATCATCCCCTATAGCTAGTATAAGGACACAATCCAAGCATGACACCAAGACTCAATGATTCAAGCACTAAAAGCAAAACAAAAAGGGAGAAAAAGACAAGAAAAAATTTCCTAATGAAAATGAATAAAAATAGGTTTCCAACCACAAAAGGAGTAGTCAACAGACACCATAAGGGCCCTGGAAGACTCAGCAACACTCACAACCCACCCAACAATTTGAGATATACGTGATTGTTCAGAGAACAACAATGTATGTACGCGACCTGCTAAATGATCCCATGTATATACGCGACTATCAGTACCGCAACCCATGTATACAAAGAAAAAGGGGGTAAAATATCAAGCTAAGGGAAAAAACACTACAAGGAATTGTCAACAGATGACTACACTATGAAATGCGACACATAAACACAAATGAATAGAGAGCATTTTAAGAAAACTTGCACCCAAAAAACCCCAACAAAAAGTAGACTGCCCCAACAGAGTCACTAATTCTTTTACGAAGAAAATATTCCTATGGTTTGGGGTGGACCACAACATACAAGATGACAGTAGAAATCACATCCATTATGAAATATGCTAGATAAATTAAAGAAGCTAACTACTAAGGGAAAGAGTCCATACTTCAACCAGACGTGCAAAGAAGACCACCATTGGGTTCACGATCAACACCTTGTCCCTATAATTTTCCCTCAACAAAAAATATATATCCAAGCATAAAATATATTAAATTTTAGCATTCATACTAGCATAATCCATTTAAACATGTATAAAGCAACTATATCCATGGATACAAATATAAACAATTGCACCTGAAATTTGGACAAGAAATGGATATTCCTATTAATGTAAAAACATAGATACAATATGACAACCTCTCTCGGCAGCTCGTCAAAACTAAGAAACCAAGTTCCTCCACCACTTCAATCCTCCATAGCAAGGCAAGCTCACAAAGACAATAGAGATCATGGGAGATGAACACAAAGTGTTCTATCAACAAGGATAAAGGGATGCAGACTCAAGTATATGGTAATGGGGAAAATTTTTGCTATAGTTTCCTTACTCTCAAAGTTTCCTCCTCCTCTAATGCTTCATAATGGCTCAATATATATCCCTCAAATGGGAAAGGAGAATCGAATCAGCACGTTTCCAGGCATATGGAAGGCAAAGGATCAAGCTATTCATTACTTGATGAGGAAAACTCCATTTTTCTTAGCACAAACCTTGATGTATGCGGGATGTAATGGTGCAAGCTGTGTATATGCAAGTTGCATAGCTGATAACTGGCATGTATCTTCAAAAATGTCTTTTTCAGGGTTGTACCGAAGCATCGGGGATATAGTGAGTAAGGGGGGTATATCGAGTTTGCATAGGGGCAAGGGAAGGCCATCAAGGAATGATACATAAGGTGTGGCAAATCATGCTATAACACCATTTTCCTTACTCAACCTTTGGAAGAAGATACACCAAATCTATTGAACATGGGCCACGCTACCACTAGCAATGTCACAAGAATCTCTCCACATTAATTAAAATCCCACCTCAAGTTTTGATCTAGGACCACACTACTCGCCCATGTCGAGAGTGTAAGATCATGTCCCACCATACATTCCAATGTCCATTAACAACTACCTTTCACACTCTCATAGCAAAACAAATCCGTTTCATGGACAACCTTATCCCTACACGAGTGGTCCTCTCAATAGTGGTGGAAGAAGAAGATACCTCTATAGATAATAGTGATGAGGAACACCTCCTTGTGGTCTTCCTTTCATGGGGGCACCAACACCCATCTGAGCTACCCAAACCATGACAAGAACATATTCTTCCTCCCTCTCTCACTCATCATGGAGAAATTTTATTCTTCAATTGTGTCCCTCTGTCACAGACTCCTGGATCAGTCACTATAACATCTACTCTACCTCATATCAACGCAACCATGAGTATTGATCTCGCCTCAGAAGACTCATTTTCTTTTAATGAGGACATGCTCAAAGAATTTATTTTTCCCATGGATGAGTCTATCATGGAGGCCATGAATATTGACAACCCCCTAGCATAGTCTTGATCATCGGCCATCCTTTACATCTCCAGTGATAGCACAATAGTATATTGTTGAATCAAAAGACTTATTAATCCCAAAGCATGTCGATTGGTTGAAAAACTCGATTCCCACTCTCAATTCTTTCGAAGAGGGTAATTTTTTAAACATTTCACCTACCATCCAAATATACATCTCCACTACCCCAGGGGTTGTCAAGAACATATACATTGGTGCGTCATGATCCCTACAAGAGATCAATGATTTCACTTCCCTCTTCAAAGAATATTGAGATGTCTTCACATGGTCCTATGCTAAAATTCCCTGACTTGATCTGGAAATTGTTGAACACCACATCAATCCATGGACCGATGTCATCCTGGTTTGACAAAAGCAATGACCAGTGCACCCTTCCAAGGACCTCGCCATCAAAGATGAGATTTAGAAACTCTTGAATGTTGGATTCATTTATGCTATTTCCTACACCTCATGGGTGTCCAACCCAGTCCCCGTTAACAAGAAACAAGGAACCATTCATGTATGCACCGAATTTCGCTATATCAACCTTGCATGTCCCAAAGATAATTTCCCTACCCCATTCATCAACCACATTATCGACTCCTGCGTCGACACTGAGATGTTATCTTTTTGGATGACTTTGATGGTTATAACCAAATGTGCATTAGAGGAAATTTGAGGTCTAAAATGGGCCTCCTAAGGAAAATAATAAAATAATAGTTATTAATTTTGAAGAAAGAACGAAAAAACTACTTTTTTGTTTTTGTATTTTTAACATCACATTTTTTTAGGTATTTCTTGTTTTTGGGGTAGCGGGGTCCATCAAAACTATGCATTGTGGGTACCCATTGGATGCATAATTAAATTCTGCATCTAACAAGCCCTCCCGCTTGAAATTTGAGTAAAAACAAAGGGAGATACGTTGAAAATACGAACAAAAAAGTAGTTTTTTATGACAAATATGTCAAGTCAACCATTATGGTCGACTCATTTTATTGAAATTCTATTAGTTATTGAATTCCAACTCACAATAATTTATTGTTGGCTCATTTTCTTATAAGGCCCATTTTAGACCCCAAATTTCCTCTAATGGATCTGACCCCAAGATCAATACAAACCTATGTTCACCACCCCATGGGGGGCCTTCACCTACAAAATCACACCCTTTGGCCTCTAAAATTCCATACATACCTTGGCATATGAGTTTAATGACCTTACAAATATCATTTTATTTTTCTTAGATGACCTCATAGTCAAGTCAAAGAAGCAGTTAGACCACCTCCAGGATCTATGTGCCATCTTTGCATGATGTCGCAAATATAACATTCACATGAATCCCCTAAAGCGTGTCTTCTATGTCACTGCAGGTCGTTTCTTAGGGTTCATTGTTTCACAAGCAGGTATCGCTATAGACCCCTCTAAATTTCAAGCCATCATGGAATTACAACCCCTATGAACGTGACACTAGTTACAAAGCATCCAAGGCAAAGCCAACTTCCTTTGTCACTTTATTCTTGATTATGCCAAACAAGCGCATGTATTTTTGTGATTACTTTGTAAAGACATCCCTTTCCAATGGGATGGCCATGCCTAAATCTCTTTAGAAGCGCTAAAAAAATCATTAGCCTCAGCACCTTTGATTTCCTTGCCCAATTTTGATAAATATTTCATGCTTTACATCTCAGCGTCGACTTGTGTCATTTCCAATGTCCTTGTCCAACCAATTGATGATAATAATGAACAATCCATCTACTACATCAGCAATACACTAGTCGGACCACCCCTCAAATATAACCATGGTGAGAAACTTGCATTAGCGGTCATTATTTCGATGCTAAAGCTACACCATTTCATTTTACTACGCAAGACTACGATCATTACAGATTCAAATCCTATGAAATATATACTTAGTTGTCTACTCATAAACATTAATTTGCACAATGGATTGTAACCCTTTAGGAGTTTGACCTTGAGTTTTCCACCCCTAAAAGAAAAAAATCCTTAGCTCTTACTGATCTCATCATAGATCTACCCCCTGATACACCAAGAAATCTAGTGAATGATCACCTACCCAATGAGAACCTCTTCAACATCACCATCGATGACCCTTGGTATGACGATATATTGACTTATATCACAAAACTAAAAATTCCCCCCCACATCTGTTTCGTGAGGATAGACATCGTAATCACCACCAAGCTTTGTGATACCTCCCCCTTGGATATGTTCTCTATCGACGGGGCATCGACACCATTTTACGACATTGTTTTTCCCATAGTGAGGCAGAAAAAGTTCTTAGTGACTGCCACAATGGCGCATGTGGTGGCCACCTCTCTGGTTTGTCCCCCACCTTGAAGATCCTTCATGCAGGGTACTTTTAGCCATCAATATTCAAAGATTGCATTTACGTAGTCCAAACATGCGGTAATTGTTAGAAAACAGGATCACAAATCAATAACCATAAACAAGATGCAAATATTAAAACATACAAAACATTACAAGAGAGACGATAATATAATGTGGTTCACCCAATATGGGCTACATCCACATAGAAATTCTCAGTCCTTTTAGTATTATATCATCCAACAAAATGAAGGGATACAACTGCAACACACTCACGACACTTCCTCTTTACTCTCCAATAGCCTCTCTCACATAATCATAGAGATCACTTTTCACAATGCTACAATACAATACACAATCGTATTACAATGCTTTTCTTTTAAAGGGGAATTACCATGGAAAATTCCATGGGTCACCCAATACCATGGGCTTGCAAACTATTGGCCAACAAACATCCCAAAAAATTTCTTTCAGGGGCTTCACCCCGAACCCCTTTTCTCAAGGGTGTATCCCCTGAACCCCCCAACCAGGGGGATGGGCCCCCTCGAACCCCACAAGGGGTCGATGTCCCCCCACACCCCCTTGTTGGGATGAGTGTACAGTAAAACTAGGGTACAAACATGGCTAAATAATAACATCTCTGAATATGGAAGATTAGGCTCTACAACCAACACCAATTGTCAAGTTTTCACTTGCAAAACATAATCCCCACTGCTCCCCTTACACCCCGTCATTACTGCAGGTCCCTTCTGCAAATGTGCCATTGAATATGTGGTATGTCATCTGACTTATTCCCAAGGTCATAAGTACATCATTGTAGTGGTTGAATACTCCACCAAATGGGCGTAAGCCATGCCTACCTTCAACTGCAAAGCCATCATCACTGCATGGTTCTTATTTAACCATGTCATAACATGGTTGGAATCCAAAAAAAATTAGTCTCGGACAATGGGAAACACTTCAAGGATCAAAATTTCGAAGAGTTATCTTGCCTCTTTGGCTTCAAACATGATTTATCTACCCCATGCTATCCTCAAGCCAATGGCTAGGTAGAAGCAGTCAATAAATTTCTTAAAACTATGCTACAACGCATAGTTAATAAGAACAAGTCTAATTGGCACCACATGCTTTTCTTTAACCTTTGGGCATACCGAACCTCAGTAAAAAATACTACTGGATTCACACCATTCCACTTAGTTCATGGCGTTGAATCAATCCTTCCCATTGAATTTCAAATTCTTGCACTTCAATTGGTTGTTGATATATTCCTCGATACTTTGACATTGGAACAATGGTTGTTCACCTTGGAAAACCTTGACGAGGAAAGATGCAATTCACTACAACAAAACGAATCCATGAAGCTTTGTTCCAAGGACCAATATGACTTTCACACCTGCCCATGTACCTTTAGTGAAGGCAATTTTGTTCTTTTGTTCAACACTCGAACAGATTCCAAACTAGAGCCAGGCCAACTCCTACCTAAGTTGATCGATCCCTTCATCATACAACAATGTGTCCTCAATGGGGAATATGTTTTGCAAGATTCAGAGGGCATAAGACTCAACATCCTTGTCAACAGGTTGTATCTGAAAAAAATTTACCCCTAATACATGCAACCTATCGAGAAAAATATATGTTAAGAATTTGACAGTTAAATTGTCAATCCGGGGCTGGTAAGCTTAGAGGTGCCAACACAGTATGTGCAAGGTCAAAGCTTAAACTAGTCTAATATAAAGCTAGAAATACCCCTAAATGCAATAAACAAAATAAGAAAATTGGCATAGCTCAACACCTAAGGAAGAAGCCTGTTATGAAGTGACCATATCCCACGAGTTAGGTCATTAATTTATCCATCGGTGAGAACGAAAAAGTTGAATTTGAGATACATAAAATCAATTGTAAAAATGAAAAATACAAAAATCAAACTAGATTACAAAATTCACACTAACTTTAAAAACTAATTACAAATTATAAATGTCAAACTAATTACAAATTCTAAATTACAAATTAATTACAAACTAATTTTCAATTACAAACTAAATCAAGTAACAACTTGAAAATTATAAACTAATTGAGAAATATAAACTAATTCCTAAGTGTAGACTAAATTAACTAACAACTATGAAATTTTATAAATGACAAACTAATTTAAATGCAACTACAAACTAATTTTGTAATTCCAACTATAAACTAACTTTAATATACAACTTCTACCCAATATCAATTTAAAACACGAAATACTATAAAAACATAAACATCCAAACTAAAGAACATATTGTCATAAACAAGAGCACATACTAGGTAATCTTATTCAAAATCAAAACTACAATAATCAAACTAAAATAAATTTCAAACTTAAAATAAACAAACTAAATGTTATCTCAATAAAGCTTAAATTTGTATTGGTCTTGAATTTGTATAAATGTTGGGAACTTCAAAACTATAACTTGGAAATCAGCTGTATGAACTTTAAACGTTAACCATATTGAGAGTGAAACTGTCAAATGCTTGATTCTACGGATGGAAGCTGCAAACACAAACGTTTTTAATATTTTGTACACTTCAATTCAATCAAATTTGAACTTTAATTCAAACTTTCTACTTATATGGAAAACTTCTGGTTAGTAACTTGAACTTAATGTAAATTCAAAGAATGAATTCAAAAGACGAATTCGATATGAATGGGCTCAAACATTTGGATTGCTGCAAGTGTTTTTTTAATTGTTCCTTACAAGACTTCCTCAAACTACATTCCAATCAAATGCAACTCTATTAGCAGAGGTTGGTTCTAGAAACAAAGGGCATTTAAACTTATGTGTTGGATTCGAAACAAACATGTATTACATTAACTGGAATGCTGATGAAATGAACAAAGCATATTTAAACCACACTTGCACTAGAATTACAGAAACGAAATCTGGTTGAAAATAACGGAGAAACCGAATCAATCACACCTCAAAGGATGGCTAGTCCCAAGATTCCACACACATAAACTAACTATACAAGAAGTTGATATCTGGAAACCAATTCTTTGTTGAAGAGATACAGAGTCACAAAATGATCAGCGTGGTTTACAAACTCAAATCTTCACTATCTGATCTCTTCAAACCTTGTTTGATTAATACATGCAAACCTTTGAGGAGAGGATAGAACCGAATCCCCATAATGCTGAGTCGTTCAACGAATTACAAAGTTTACAAAACCAGTCGTAACCCTAATTCTGGAAAATTCAATGTCAGATGGCCAAGTATATCTCCCAATTAGTTTAGTTGAGAAATTTGACAAAACCAGTCGTAACCCTAATTCTGGAAAATTCAATGTCAGATGGCCAAGTATATCTCCCAATTAGTTTAGTTGAGAAATTTGACAAACCACCCAGGATCTATCTAAATCAGGCCATTCTAGAAGTGGGTTTCGAACGGATTGACTCGAGATTCTTCATGGTTTGCTCAGGAAGTGATCCAGAAAATTACTTCCTGTAGAGATGACAAGAATTGCAAGTGCCAACATTCTTAGAAATTGTTTATCCCAAATTTGATTCCTAGAATAGTTTGGAGTTGTTGCTTGAGTACTGGTTGGATTATTGGAGTTTTGGAATTTGTGTGGGTTCCAAACTATGGACTGGTTTGATCCACTTCCTCCTCCACGTGAAGTCGTGCGATATATTAAAACCTGCGTATTGTTAAAACAACGATTTGCTAGATGAAAACATGCCTGACCTATTTTATTATGACCTGCATATAGTTTTATAAATAAATCAAAGTATTAGATGACATGCTAATGAATCTTAATTATTTTATGCCATAGTCAACATGACTTTCAATTAGTTTTATGGTTTAAGTGGCATTAACAAATTAATATATATGAGTGCCTTTTCATATTTTCCATGTGTTTTATAAATCTAAGTGGCATTCCAAATTTATAAGTAGATTTGTATGTTGTCATTTAAACACTTATAATGATATTTTATTTATAAGTGTTTTTAAATTTAAACCAATTCTAAAATGTATTAATTTGTGTTTAACTATAATAAAATATTAGTAATGTTTAATTTGTATTTACTTATTTGTATAAATTTACAACAAGATCAAAATCTCATCATCAACCCATAACTCTAGTATACATATGCAAGTCTTATAGGACCAACAAGAGCCACAGGACAAAGGTAAGCCATGACAGTGAATTGATTAATCATCAAGCCTAGTATGGAACTCAATACTAGAATAAGTGTCGGATTGCCTAGCGTTTGTGCAATATTTCATAATCTTTCAAAGCACAAGAGTTTCTAGCACGAGGACCAATTTATCATTGACAAAATTACATTTAATACATAAAAAAATGGTTTAGACATATTTTACATTTATCAATTGTAGCAAAAAATAATATAGAAGATAATCGTCTTAAAGATAGATGTACTAAATTGTGGGTGAATGAGGTATGAAATTACTGAAAAATAAAGTCATGAAAAATGAGAATTTCGGAGCACATCATAGACCCCAAGTGCACCATGTTTTGAGTTATTACTTTAGCATGGTCCATACGTTTTCATGTCCTTTACTATGCTTGGGTATGTGTGTCATGTGTATTGGATTATACTCAGAACACCATCATCCACCATCGGCTAGGATTTAAGATTTCACTCTTAGGTATGATCATGGAACTCTCCTCCTGAAACCAATGTTTTGTGAATGTTTTCCCCTAATAACCATCATCGGGACACCATTTTCCATTCAACACTATCCCAGTTGTGATGTGCCATCAACATCTCAATCAGAGGATCCCTCCATTGTCCCCCATGGGTTTTTTTCCTTAGAAAACCTTCATCATCATCGACACCCATGATGTTGACCCTCCCACAAAATCGAGGAATTTGTACCCCACAAGAGTAATATGCCTGGAACCAACTATTCTACACCTTCGTATTTACTCCATAATTCAAGCAGTGCTACACAATCAAATTAATTGACAGCAATTACAAAGAAGATTTCACCATGACCTCTTGATACCTCCATGAGCATCCACCCATCTACAATTTTACTTCATATTGTCACCTCTGACAAGACAACAATGGGACCCCCTCCTATCACTAAATCCATTCAATTATTCTCGCATGAACATTATGCATGGCATTGATTCATGGGGAAGTTGTCTTTGCATTTGCAAACAACCCCTCATTTCAACTTGGAAAAGGTTCCTCGATTCACTCAAAACCATGGGAACCCCTCCCATCATCAAATTGACTCCCCGACCCACAAAAAACCATGGGAGTCCCACCCATCATGAAATTGGTCCCCCAACATGCCCAAAACTGCGAGGACCCCACCAATTATTCTTTATGTACAAACAGTTCCCAGTTCCATTTATACTTCGGAAACCATCATTCTTTTGGAAACAATCCCCTGGTCACCTTTGATCGATGAGGTTGAAGTCTCCTTGTACCTCATGGTCATGTATTTTTCATTCCTCACTCTCTCATGCATTGTATTCCTAACAAATCCCTTCATTTGCAGTTTGTCTCCCTTCGTCACATCCTCCGTTGAAGTATAATACCGCTAGCTCTTCCCCCTGTCTATCATTTATCAAAGGAAGTATGATCCCCACACTTATTAGCAAGTATTGTGTTAGGTTAGTCAGTTACGCTTGGTTATAGCATGATCTTGGTTCATCATACAATACCCTTGTCTTGTTAATATTCCTCAGCTCTCATCGACGCCAAAACATTTTCAAAGTTGTAGAAGTAGAAGTGGTATCTTGTGATTCTTTTCAATCACTATAAGGGATTACCTCAGAATAAGTAAGGTGATCCATTCCTGCTCCTTAACTTAGAAGTCTCCCCTATGCTCGACAATAGTTCATTTATTCGCATTAGGGGGATTCATACATTTTGAAGGTAGCAGTGTTCATGTTTAAAAAATAAAGTTTGCAGCGTCTCCAGTATAGTACAGTCTCCATGACTTCACACTCATTCCAGACCCCCACCCCAATGGGGCTCTTTAGATTCTCAGCAATTCCACTTCTTCAACACTAGTTACACTAGTCCCAGGTTCATGTACTCTTGCATGGTTTGAGGCCACCATCCTCCATTCCCTCAGCAGTTTATGAGAGATCCCTTAGTCTATTCATTTTGTATCCATTCTGGCACCTTTTCATGAGCATGGGGATGCCCAACTCATTTGTATAAAAACAAAACATAGGAAAACCTCCCCCTTGAGAAGGCCACTCTTGTCCACACAGTTTGAAGAACCAAAAGACAAATCACAAAAGAATGAATTATTTGCTCTATAGTACCCTACGAACCTCATACATCAGGGGGCACATGTTATCACAAAAAACTCGCACACCTGGGATAGTTTTGTGATTCACATGGTAAAGCTTCATCAACATACAACATGCACACAACTAAAGACATCTTCATAAGGTCCAAAGAGCATATTGATTACAAGGTGGCCCCTAAACAATCAAAATCCACAACTGTGCGGATTAAGCTCTGGTTACACATGCTACATCGCGCACTTCCAAAACCACACTTGCGCTGCAACACAACAATTCCCTTGAGATTGCATCTAACACAAATGATGGGATCGCATCGACAAGTGGCGCATTGCAGGCTCATGAAAGCTACACTTACCCATTTGATTTCGAATTTGGCCTCTCACACACTTGGTTTCCTTAAATGGCCTCTTGGTGTACTGTGGAGCCAAAACATTAATTAATGGGTTCACACCATGATCTTGTCATTTCTTGGCCACCTTTTTTCTATAAAAGAAGGCCATGGGCATGCTCATTGTAAGAAGACTTTTGAGAAAAATAATGCTACTGGAATTGTGATTGAGCTTCCCCTTAGCTCACCTCTTCCCTCTGGCCAAGCATTTCCAAATCTCCCTTTCCTCCTTCCCTCAAGCGGCAATTTATCTTTTCGCATTGGTTCATTAACCACACTTCAAAATTTTGTTGGACAAGAAAGGCCACCCTTATGAAGAGTGTTTTCCTAATTTTGGAGCTCACTTCTATAAGGTGTTGTATTAGCTTGACCATTCGGCAATATACAAGTGGTTTGGCTTGCATTGATTGTTGGAGTTTTCATCCTCTCTCCCCTTTGATATTTTTTAAAAGTTTTGTTATCATTTTATTGGTTTTGTTTGTTTCCCTCTAACAATCTATTGCAATATCACGTGGGGTCATCCAACCACCTCAACAAGGGGATCCAAATACCGAGGCCTTACTGCAGCCTACAAGGCCTATCCCCATTACAAAGTGGGAAGCACTTTGGTGCATTATTTCCCACAATAGACCTATTTAGATATCCTCCAAATGATTGAGGAACTTTTAAGAAGGTTCCATTCCTAGGTATACTTGCAAAAACTTCTAATATCAATGCTAGTCAAGGAAAGTTTCCTTGGATTAGGGAATAGTAGGTTGTGAGTGACATACATTGGGTTGGTGGAAAGGTGGGACACATTCAATTCCCACCCTAGTTGTGGGTGGCCAAGATGAGTCCCTACTTTTCGCTTACCTAGGGCATAGGTTTTTGGGGGAACCCCCAACATGACCTAATAAGGTTTTATGTCTGCACCTTTCCATTTGGAATAATAGATGCATATGAATTCTTAGCATACCCTAATGGGACAAATAACTAGAAAGAAGGGATCAACTCTTATTTGAACAATCAATAGGCTTGTGATTCCCTTCTCGAGGGATCTAGGTAAGCTAGTCACCATATTACCCGAGTAAACGAGGAAGGTGGTTTGTTTGAATTTTTCCCATCCATCACTTGGCGAACCCAATCATCTTTTTGAACTAGGTTGCATATCTACAAATATACCCACCCATCCCGGGGTGTTCCATTTATAGGGAATTCTAGTGGGTGTCCCCTATTTCCCATGCAAGTATTCAGTGGTTGATCATAGATCTAAACAATATCTACCACTCACATGTTATGAATGGAGGAATATGCTTCAACTCTTAGTGGCATGTTGTTGAAAAGAATACATTGTATTGAATCACTCAATGTAATATGAAATAAGGTTAAATTGTGTCCTTCTCTTTTAGTGGTATGAGCTTGGGTAGGTAAGCCTTCGATGGAAGGGTTAATAGTGGATGAAACTAGGAGGATAACACACACACACACACACACATATCAATTTCAATTTGGGCCCACAATCCCACTATGGAGAGCACCGTATCCAAAATAGGATTGGAAAAAGGTAAGGTTTGACTCCCCACATAAAAATCATGTAACAAGGGGTGGTAATATAAAATTATTGGGCATATGTGAAGAAGATTAATACTGATATGAAAAAAACCAAAGTTCAGGTGGAAAAGTGCGACTCTATAGTTCCATAAGTGGGAAAGACAACAGACTATACCTACTCTTTTGTTGTGCATTAGAGTATTCAAAGAATATACAATGATATCTTGGCACCAAAGAGAAGATAATAACCATGGAAAACCAATAATCTGGGTAGCATAAAACCATGTTGAAGTATCTGAACTTGAACAAGCCAACAACAATGGAACGCAAAGAAAAAGTTTTATTACCTAAAACAAATTCCTCCTTCTTGATCATGCATATTCAAGTACATGGCATGCTTTTCAATAATTTCAACATTAACAACAATCCAATTGGACAATACTGAGAGAACAGAGGAATTAGGTCAAATAACAATGTAGATGAATTAGTTGTGTAGTGGAAATTCACAAGTAAGATATTCAAGAGGAGAAACAATAAGAACATCATAATCCTTGACAGCTAAGGCACCTCCATCATCCATCAAATGCACTTCACGTGTTAGCACCTCAATATTCCAAGTCAGTTGAATCCACATTTCGTTAAATAGTGCATTCTTGAGTTACCCTACTAGCCAAGTTCCTTATTCTATTGTGATGATCGTTATCTATGGGTTACCAATCATATCAATCTTCAACATCTAATGAGAAATGTAATGCATCTTAAAGGAAAGGGAAGCAATAGTGAGCACTAAAGAATCTAGAATCTATAATATGAAACACGATTGGAATAAACCAGCCTAGATCCAAATCCTAGGCTCTATCAAGCGCTAAGAGGGATCAAATCTCCCATGGTGCAAACCTCCTTAAGTGCAATACCTGAGAAGAGGTTTGCACCTTGGGAGATTTGATCCCTCTCGGCGCTTGATAGAGCCTAGGATTTGGATCTAGGCTGGTTTCAGTCGTGGGCGGTGACACAAAACTGGAGTTTGATCAAAATTGTAAGGAACATGTTAAGTTGAAAACACAGATAGATTTGTGAGGATTATTTGAATGTAAATAATAAGTATTAAGGATTGAATAAATAGTTAAACTGGAAAATAGAGAGAATAATTTTTTTAAGGATTAAATAAATGAAAATAGGGTTCACATCGTGATCATTGCTTCTTCCAATTGCTTCGACTTTCTCTGTCGATATGCTCTTTGTCGATCAGCGTTTCGTTTTCTTTGTTCTTCTCTTTGTTGTGCTGTCAATCCGTCCAATTTTCTTGTTCGATATTCTGTTTGTCGGGATGTATGTTCTTTATTTCGTTCTTCTCCTTCTTTTGATGTCATTTCATTAGATTTTCTTCCTTGATATGCTTCTTGACGTTCAACGTTTTGTATTTTTTGTCCCTCTCTTGTTTGTTTCATAGCATCTTCCATTTTTAGGTCAGACTCTGTATAGAAAATGACAATCATTATATATACACTAATTTTTTTAAGCAATGAAATCTACACTGAAATTGATGTGCTGAAGTAATAATAGCTACACAAAAACACAATATAGTGAAAACTATGAAATTTAAAAAAAAAAAAGCATACACTTAATTCTATGCAAATTTAAAACTCAATACATTTTTTTAAAATTAACTAATTTGAGAGGATTGAACCTTCAACCTCATGGCCATTATCCTAACAACCTTACCACTATACCACAGGTACTTATTATGATTTATAGTAAGGAAAATATTTATAAACTTAAATAATATTGTATTTGGTGAAAATAAAGGAAATATTGATCAAAAGGATTTGATCCCATGACCTACCTCTAAGCACATCAATGTGTTACCAATGGAATACACCCTAAATTACTTGTTAGTTGCTTATAATCATTTACAGTTATATCTTTAAATTTAATTAAAGATATTAAATTTATAGTCGAGCCACTAATAATCGAGCCATTTGAAAACAAAAGGAGGAGGGCATATAATGAATTTGTAAAATCTCCTTAACATGAATACTTATTAACATGAAATGGTTTAAAAGTATTCATGTTAATATTTTGATTTTATTTCTAAAAAACAAAAACAAAATAATTTAATGATAAATAAATAAATCATTAAATTTTTTCAATATAAACAAATAAAAAATAAATAAAAAATAAATAAAAAAATAGATAAAAACTTATTAAAAAAATCATGATAGGCACGTCGCATAGAATCGAATGCATTTTGATGTACTTTATAAAAGCAATGCAATATAATAAGTAATAATCATTATAAAATTTGCATTCTCTCACGCTAGGATTACAATGTTATTATGAATATTCCCTAACATGGGACATGATCCTCACCCTTTGATGAATAATATTCTATATGTTTATGATAAATAATACTTATGACCAATAAAAAAAAGTTCGTGGTTATGTGCTATTTTTTAAATTACAGTAATTATTCATAATAATTAAATTATGAATATGATTTGTAGTTTGGAATTTGTTAAAAGATTTCAAACTATATAAAAATTATTTAGAACCGAGTTAATAAGGATTTGGATCTAGGCAATATCTTTGAAGGTAGGATTCAGTTTGCTCAATTGCTGTTTGATTTAATGACACCCTTTATTTGTTTATACAGCAGAGCTACCCATTATATCTCATTACACGTTCGCAGGTTACTAGGTTTTCAATACTATTAAGATAACCCTAACCCTAACCCTATTTCGACACAGAAAGAAACTCTGAAGTCTACATGTATGTCGGTCTGTCTAAGACTCTATTGAGCTTCAACGTAGTAGCCTTTTTCTACATTTGGGAAGCTACCCAACTGCTACATTTTTAGGGCTTCGCTCCTCCCCATCACAGTCATCTCGAAATCGTCACTGAACCGATGTTGGCAAGGGCACTCATTCTAATGGAAAGTATTATTGGGTGGTAGGGGAAACCCTTGAATCTGAACGCCTGGGTGTATTCACAGTTGAAGAGAAGCGTTGGGAATTAGTAGGAATGCCACGAGGATCCGAACTGAAACGATGCTGGCCGTGTTGGGAATCAGCTGGATGTGATCATGATGGACGAATCGTGTTAGCGGGCACCTACTCTCAATGCCAGGTCCATGCTACACGCAGTAAGAGGAGACGCAAGAGAGATTTTTGTACTGTTCGTATGTTCAAGTTAAAAGCAGGCAGGAATGGATATGAATGGTCTGAATTGCATCTCAATTTGCCAAAGGGGATTGATATCTTCAAGGCGTTGCGCTTTCCTCCTATGTATTAATTTATTAATATTGAAATTAATATTATTAAAATTTGATGATATATTAAAATTTAGATTTTAATTTTAGTAACAGAATTCATATTTTCCTTGAAGCACCAGTGACCATGCAATGAATTTCTTATTATAATAGCGTTATATTGTTACTTGAAGCATAGATAATCAATAAAAATATAGTTCTTATGATGATGCTTTGGTCTCTCTCTTGATGCAGCCTCAGCTGGAAAGTGGTGACAAAAGTACGTGATCTTTCAGATATTTCCAAGATATCTTGTTTTATATTGATTCCACATTCCCCTACTTCTTACTGCAGCATTTACCAATTTTCTTGTAGACAGTTTAATTGTATTCCATGAAATAATCTGATTGT